>JAWWEM010016967.1:0-21982 GCA_035582935.1 Ormyrus thymus | reverse complement strand
CGGACAAAAAAGAGAGGAGAGAGAGAGAGAGAGAGAGCACGGCGACAACGCGCGAGAGAGGATCCTCGTAAACGTCTTCATCCACCGGCAAAAGCCGTGGGCGTTTGCACGAGCGAATAACCTCCGAGTGTTTAACCCCGGGAATTAATAGGCGATTCCGGCTAAATTGCCCGGCAACCGAGTGGGAATGCGAGTAACCCTTTTTTTCCGCAAAGCCGAGAGCGGCGCGGCGATATCCATTAAATTGTCCATTTTATGCCCCGGCTTATCGGCGGCCGGAGAGGGGCCCTCCGATAGAGATATTCGCGGCGCTGCGGCTCGACTTTTATGCGCGCGATTATTTTAGAAATATTCTTCCGAGGCGACGAGAGAGAGAGAGAGAGGGAGCCTTTTTTCGGGCTTATTGGACGGGAATTTATTGCCATTCGCGGGCACAGCGATCGGGTTACGTTCGGGGGTTGCGTCATCGTCCTCGGCAAAAGGTTGATACGGATTTTTCGAAATCCGTTTAATTTCTGCAGCGACTTTTTTGCCGCTCGTGGAGATTTATTGCAGACTCTCGTTAAGCGGTGAAAGACTGTCTTTGAATATGGCAAAGGCTCGAGGAAACGGAATATTTTGAAAAACGGCTTTTCGAACAAAAAAAAAAGTTTTTTTCTGCACAATAAAGTTTTTATAATTTCCGAGAATCCGAATTAATTATTGCTGCCGCCGATGAGCGGAATGCTCGTTTGGAATATTAAATTCACTTAATTATTCATTTTCATTGGTTCGTTTAACTAACCTCTATATTTTTGCAAAAGAAAAAGGTTAATGCGTGTGCATTATGGTAACTATTTAAACTCATCTATTTATGGCCAATGGTTTATGTGCTTAATTAAACCGTAATCGTCCCCTGTTTTTTAGCGCGCATTACTCAACAATATACAATAGCCATCACTGATATTCCTGTGTGCTAATAACGGTAATGACTACACCCATAATCCAAGCATACGAGCGCAAATATTCAATTGCTCTTACAAACGACACCCGTTCCCTTCTAATAACATCAGCGAAAGCAGCCGCAATCGTAAAAACGTCCAGTCCAACAATAAAAAATAAATATTAACAATGTCCCGCGTAGGACGGTCGATTCGACGATTACGTAGTTTCCGTGGTTATGGCAATAAGAAGAGTCGGTTTAGAAAAGAAAAAAAAAAAAAAAAAATAGAAAAAAGTCAGACACGGCTCGGGCGTCCCCGCGCGTTAAAAGCCGTATCCGGAGGCGAAGCAAAGCGCAAGTGGGCGCTCGCTCGGGTCTCGTCGCCTTGAACGGCTCTCTCTCTCTCTCTCTCTCTCGGGTCGTCGAAAATTCCGGCGGCGTCGTCGTCCGCGCGCGTTGGCGTCCGCTACACCCGTGTCGGCCGCGCGGCTGTGTGTATAGGTCTCGGTGTCAAAGGTGACGCAGCCGCACCCTGGCATTGTGTTGTCGTGCCGCGCACAGCGCCTCGGCCCACGTGACTCTCTCTCTCTCTCTCTCTCTCTCTGGAGCCGAGAGCTCGCGAGCCTCCATGAGCGGAATCTCAAATCGGTCGCGGCTGACGCCCTTTTCCCCGCGCGAGTCGCACGCAGCCGCGATCGACGACGACGACGACGGCGACGACTTTCGATTTCCCGACCGGCTCCATTAGCGAGAGTCGTCCGTCGAGTTTGCCCGCTGAGGCCCGAGCTCGGGAATCGATGGAGATCCGGGGGGGAGATAGCCGTTTTGAGGGATTCACGCGGGCTTTATCATTCTGAGGCCGACGTCTTCTTTGGGGGGGATTAGGAGACTGGAATGTCGAGGGAGCCGAGGTGAGTCAGGAGCTTTGGGAAAAGACGTTTTTCGTTCATTTGTTAGATTGGTCCGAGTTCTGCATAGATTGGTTTTGATGAATTTTCAAAATTTTACGCCGAGAATGAATGCCGGCGTTATTGAATTAGATAGTAAGAGAGATAGACGATTTCGTCATTGTTTTTTTCTTCTTAAATAATAGACTATAGGTTATTATTAAGCATAATGCGCCCATTGTTCGCGATGTCATAATTTACACTAAATTTTAAGCTTTTTATAATCACCCGCACGAAAATAAATCTTCGATTGAATATTAATTGACGTAGGAAAGCATACGAAAATAATTAAAAATATATATTAAATGTAGAACAATTATATCCTGCGAACAATCTTTAATTGTGAATTGTTGAATGTAATCGAGTGTCATAATAAGAAACACGGCGCCTTAATAAAATAACGAGCAAACATAGTAACGAGATTGTATATACATCAGATCTGCTGTAATTGAGTCACGCTCTAATTTAGACCATCGCCGCAATCCATTAAAGATTCTTTTCACTCATTCGTTCTTCGCGCTTAACAAATGCAGCTTCATCGTATATAATTAAAAAATATTAGTTTCGAAAGTTTTCGAATAACTAAATATTCATAACTTTTTATACGCCGAGGGTATAAATTTAATTTCATAAATTCCAAAGAGATTCAGCAGGTAGATATTATCTTGGCAAAAAAAGTCGACCAGTTTTTGCCACTTCATCCTAAATAAATATTTTAAAAATAAACGTCGTTCTTATTATAATAACCGAGGAACATTATTTTACCACATACCGGGCAATTGTTCCAATAAAGTATTCAAGCAAAACCACACAATTCGAAACTCAAAAGGCCAAAAATCGCCTCTCCGTCCTCCCGAAAAAATTTTACTAAAAGCTCGAAATCTCCCTCTGCAAATTTACACTCGCAAAAGGCCCGAGTGTCCTCAGTCATCGTCGCCGGCAGCAGCAAAACACTCGCGCCGAGCGCTTCGCCCGAGAAAAAAACGAACGACGACGCAGCTCGCGCTCAAGAAAGCCTCGACTGTCGGCACTCGAGATGTCAGGTCGCGTCCGCGCGCCGTACGCGTCGGGCATCGGCAAAGCTTCCGCTCCAAGGCGACGAGAGAGAGAGAGAGAGAGTGCGAGGGTCAATCGGATTCCTAAGTCGCGGCGACTGCGCCTATTAATTTCCTCGGGCGCGCGTGCGCATTACCCCGCGCCGAGAGTAATTTATATATCGCGCAAATTACACGCTGCCGCCGCTGCTGGCCTAGAAAAAAAAAATATGCCCCGCGCGCGCGATAGCCAGCTGCCGCGCGACTGCTGCTCCTTCCGCGCATGCAAATGAGCGCGCCGAGAGGAGAGAGAGAGAGAGAGAGCGGACGACGAATCAAAGTACCCCCTGCAATTAAATTCTCATTGCGAGTCCGACGCGTGTAGCACGTGTCGGAGAGGGCTCGCGTCCGTGTGCAAGCGCCCGAGACTGTGTGCGGGAGAGGAGCCGCTGCTGCTGCTGCTGCTGCGCGCTTGTCCCGATCCCGAGATCATTGATATCGCGCATTACGCGGCAAATTGCGCTCGCCTTAGAGAGAGAGAGGAGGATGGAGCTTTAAAGAGGCGTGCGCTGCTGCTGGTGCTGCTCGCCGCTGAATTAGCGATTATTTTCGGTTTTCTCGTCGGCGAGTCCGTCTGGCTTCCGACTAAGTGCACCGTCTGTGTTAGCCGGGCGATGATTAGTGCAGATATTTATGTATATAGGTTGTATTGTACACGTGTTCTACTGCAATACGGGTGTTGCAAGCGGCATGGGGACTTGTACCGAGAGTTTTTTCAATGGAATTTTGTTGCTGTTTCGGTTTGTAATTTATTTTTACCGAGCGTTCGAGCGTTGTACGAATTCTCGGCAACTCGTGTCTTTGAAGTGGATTTACTCGTAAATAAAAGCACTGCGTTCGCTTAATCCAATTCGCAAAAAGATAAGCCCAGTATCAGATTTCGCCAGCTCTATATCTTCAGAGACGACTAGAAAGTCGCAGACTATTCTCGCCGAACGCGAACCAGCAAATTCACTCGTACGAGGAACAAACTCGCGCTCCCGACTCAGGCTGCGACCAATGAACCTATCAAATCCAATCTCCCTCCCTCGGCTGCGGCGCGCATGAAGCCATCGAGCCTCATCAGCACCTCCCTAATGAACCCGGCCCTCCTTCCGCCGCGTCGCCCCGCGGGCCCAGGCCCTTCTTATGCAAGAGTCGCCTCTCTCACGGCGAAATATCCCGGAGCATCGGGCCAACTAATAAGCGGCAGCGGCGGGAGCGGCGCGGCTCTCGGTGGGTGGTCGATCACGGGGGGTGGCCGCGCGCGACGTGGCCGCGATTAATTAGGCGGTCCATCCCGTGGCCGCTCAAGCTTATATACGTCCGGATCTCGAGATCGGAACCGCGAATCGCGAGCATGATCCCGCACGACAGCCCGACCTGATCATCTCGCATGCCGCCGCCGCCGACGTCGCTGCTCACGAAAACTTTATCGCGCACTGACCTTTGTTCTCCGCTGCAGGAACGGCTGCTTGCTCCTGGTGTGCGCTGCTCTCAAGGAGGCGCGGAGATAGCAGCGCTTGTTTGCTTCCCACCCAGGCCCCCGGTGCATGATAATATATTGGCGATCGAAGCTGGGAGCTGGGATTAATAAGCGGGCAGAAATTTTCGCTGGTTTTTCAAATCCGGCGGATTTCTTCAGGTGCCCGGATTAATTTATCAAGTTTGCCAATAGTTTATCTCGACGAACGGCGGAATGTTGATGGATTTTATTTATAAATCGAGTTTTATAATCCCGAGCAATGTTACTTTGATATCTCGCACGCGAGAACTAATCAATTTTTCTCGAGTTCGCGGGTTGTATAACAACATTAAAGTTTTGATTAAATGTAAACTTTCTCTTATCGGAGCATTACAATAAATTGTTATCGAAAGGAGGAATGGAACGTATATCGATCGGCGCGGTATTTAATTTGACATGTATGTACAATGTGCCTCTCGATAAAAGACAATGTACGAGTCGCAACGATACTTTACAAAAGATAATAACCCCTGCCTTCCGTGCAGCTGAAAGTACATAAATACGTTTCGGAAACTACATTGCCTCACAAGCCAGAACAAATCACTCGCAGCTCCCGGCCCGTATCCTCGCATTACTGCCGCCATTAAAAACTATTTATACCACTTACTCCTCCGAGCGGCGCAGGTTTTTCCTTTCCCGCGCGGCTCGATTCCTAAAGCAGCGGCGGGCAGCAGCATCTGCCTCGCCGTCGACATTGAGGAGCGAGCTTGAGGTGCTAAAGAGGCAAATCGGTAGCCGCGCGTGAAAAGGCCGCGCGGTGCAGCAGCGGCATGTGCGTGATGCCTAATACCGGAGCCACGTCACGCAGGAACGCAATCCCTCTCTCTCTCTCCCTCGCTCTCCGCGCGCCGCCTGCGGAGTACAGAGGTCACTGTTCAGCCTGGCTCTGCTAAAGGAAGTCGCCGAGCGCAAGTTCTCTCACGTCGCTCTCCGCCGCCGACGGGAAAATCAGACTCGCTGCGCGGGGAATAGAAGAAAACGGCCGCTTCACGGATGGATGGATAAGCGAGCTCTGTGTGCGTACGCGCGAGAGAGAGAGCCCGTGTTTTTTTTTTTTCATGCGTCTCGCGCTTGAATTTTTAAGCGATACGCATTGTTGCAGAAGGCCGCCGTGATGCATTCTCTTGGAATTTTAGTGGCTTTCCTTCTGTTTTTCTTTCTATTTTCTTTTTCATCCTCCGCTCCGCCGACGGAGTTATCGGGTGAAAGACACTGTTTAATCGAGTGTTAATTGTATCTCGATCAACGGGGAAACTTGAATTTCGCGCACGCGAGAGCCGCGGGAGTTTTTCGCCGGCCGAGAAACTGGTTTGCAGTATGCATGATAGATCGAGTGCTAAAGGGTTAACGAGCGATCCGCGCGGGGGCAAAAAACCGCGCGCAGGAAGAGACTCGTGGAAAAAGCGCAGTAAATCTCTCTCTCTCTCTCTCTTTTCGACGGGCTTTCCTCTCCTATTATTTGCAAAAAATTTAATGATCGTTTCTTCGGCATATTGAATTTCATTACGGAGCTTTTATTTTTAGAATGGAAAATGTAGTGAGTCAACACAGCATCTCGGGAAATTGCAGCTGTTACTTTAATTCAATTACGAGACCGAAAGCTGAAAATGTATATATTTATCATTTCACTCCAGTGATTTGCATTGCACTTCTTAAAAAAGAATTGAAGCCCCGTCGCATCGATAAGCCCGGCGCCGCCTATCTCCCCTCGAATCGAAATAAAAGCTTACAGCTCGGTGCTCGAGCGAGAGAGAGAGAGAGAGAGAGAGAGAGAGAGAGAGCCTCGGCTCGGAGGAAGAGGTCAGGCCCAAAGAATCCGGGCGATATCAGTATCCTTGGCCATCCAGCTCTCGGCGCTCATACATCAAACATCGAGGCTCGGCGCATCTGCATAGGCTCGCGGCCTGGGCGCGTAACGCAGCTCGCATTCCACCGGGTGTGTGTGCGCCGCGCGCGCGCGCGAGGAAAAGGTCGGGCGGAGGCGTCGGCGAAGGTGAAGGCGAAGCACCTCCAACCTTATACGCCGCGCGCGCGCGCGGTGAATAATTCGCGTGCGCGCCGGGCAATAATAATAGGCGCGTGCCTCGGCTGTTTACGCGAAACGATCGGCAGCTAACGAGCACCGTGATTAACGGACTGAGGCCGGAGAGAGAGAGAGAGAGAGAGAGAGAACACACACCGGACGAGGAGGAGGCGCGGAAAGCGAACGCCCGCCCGTTGATCCCTCCATTTGTCGGCGGGAAGGAGGAACGATGGGATTATTATCGGGGCCGGGGGAGTCCGCGCCCGAGAGAGTGAATATCCCCCTGCCGAGGTGTTGCCATTGAATTAGGTGCGGGTGCGAAACTGGGCCGCGGACGGTATTTATAGCGGCGCGGCGCTGCTCTCCCTCTCTCTCTCTCGCGCGCGAGGAGGTTAAACAAGCTTCGCCTGCCGCGCGGAATCCGATCGAAATGACGCTTATTTATTTTAACGACGTAGTGTCATCTTTTCCGCGGTACAGTTACCGAGAAAGATGGCTCTTCTATTTAACTTCCCAGTTTCGAGTATCATCTTCATTAAAACGGAATGATCAATTTTCAAAGGTTTTTCCGAATTCTTCAAAAAATTCACTTGAAATCTAAGTACTAAGATTTATAAAAAATTAAGAGCACAAGGACTGTATGCCCCCCCGAGCCACCGAGCGAGCAAACTTGCGGATAAAATCTTTGACATTCGGTAAAATAAAAAGTGCCCCTCGCGCAAGCACGCCTTGTCAAGCTATTTCTTCATCTATAACACCAAAATACACGAAAGAGCAGATTTCCCCTTGGCAATTTCAATTACTGGACGCATCAACAGTCAGCCTTTGAGCACAAGCCTCCTCTCCGCTCGGCCAGAGCGCGCTCGTTCTCTCTCGCCGGTTGCGCAACTGGCGAAACGAGAGCGGCCGTGTAACCGAGCACTGATTAATCGCGGAGGAGTCAGTCGTCTCTTCCTTTATCCGAGCGGCGACAAAAGCTGAATTCAAACGAAGCCACCTCCGGCTCCCCGAGCCGTCTCCTACGGGGCTCTACATTCTAAGACGGCGGGACAAGGTGTGAAATGTCGTAATGAGGCGTTAAAATGACTAATGCGCGCGCGCCTGCGGGCTCTCTGCCCATTGTAAAGCGCGCATTCTTGCACGCCTATGGGGGACAAGCACAAAGCAAATATTCCGGGAGATAAATTACGAGCGCAAACTTCCCTAGAAGTGCTCGGCGGCGGCGGCGGCGGCGGCGCGCGCGCGCCTTTTTACGAGCGAGCTAATATTGGGAACGAGAGCGATTAATGCACATCGGCGCTTTATCTGTTTTTCGACCTCTCGCCGCCGGTCGTCGGCGGGGAAGGACGAAGCCGTTAGCGGGAGGAGCGGGGAGGGGGAGGGGGTATATCCACCTGACACCAGTTGCGCTTATCATTTATGACACGGCGCTTTTACGCATGCGCGGACACGCTGATTGCCCTGGCGACACTACCGCGGCGATACTTTGTAGCTAACTGTACGCTTTGCATAAACGTTAGTTAGTCGCAAGAGCGATCGCTAATTCCTTAGATGCTGCCTGCCTGGTTTTTTTTGTTTTTTTTTTTTTTTTACTGCCGATAAGTAGGATCATTTTTGCGTTATTACGGACGCGTTTGTTTTTCGAAATTTATGGAAAGGATTGCCGTAAACGGGGCTTAAGAGCCATTATGCAAATATATTTACAGTTTCTTCTCTCGGCTGCGGTAAAGAAAAACTCGCGCCGACTATTTAAATGTACTATGCGCAGAATCTCGAATTCTATAATTCAGCGGTTATGACTGTAATTATTCTAATTTAACTCTGCCTAACGCGAAAATAATTCCAAGCTTTCAATGTCTACGCGCACCACATTATGCTCAAAAAAAGCGATAATAAATCTTTACTCTCCGAACCTTACGCAAGGCCTGAAATCTTTGAGAGCCGCGCGTTCCTCGGTAATTGAATTTGTAGTTTCCACAAAAAAGCTACAGTTTCGAGTTGCGCAAACAGTCTCTCCGATAAATCCCTTCGATCCTCGGCCGGCTTGAGAAACCCGGCTCCCGAGATAAGCTCGCCGCGGAAAAAGGGGGGCCGGAACAATGAAGAAGCGGCGGAAGGCTGCCGTCGAACTACGGAGTTATTCAAATAAGTAACACACCCTCCCTCCTCGCGTCTCTGTCGGCTCCGCGCGTCCCCGGTAAAACAAGGCCTGACAATTTCAATCTGGCTCCCATCCTCTCCGTCATTGTCGCATGTCCGCCGCGAGCTCCTCACAGCCGCACAGACAAGCCGCGCGAGCGTGCACACACTGGGAGCCGGGAGTAAAAGCCAGCGGGCGCGCAGTTTTACGGCCTTCGTCTCGGAAGCGAAGGTCGTACAAGAGACGATGTCGTCGTCGCGTACCTTCTTATCTTAACGGGACAGCTCGGCGACAGCGAGGCTTCTCCTTAACGAGACGTTAAATTCGTCCCGCGCTTATCCGCCGCGGCGAGCGGCTTTTATGACGCTGCGCTTCTCCCCGATACGCGGCGACTAACGGCGAAATCTCTCTCTCTCGCGCGAGCATGGATATTCGCGAGCGGATTGATAACCGGGACGCGCGGTGTCTCCTGAAAAATGCCCGGTTTCTGCGCTCCTCTCTACTTTACGAGCTGCTTTGTGTTTCCGCGAGTGTCAGGCGAGAGAGCGTAAAGTCCTGGAAGCGCGAGGGCTTTGATGGACAGCGACGGGTAGGCTGTTTATTTTTTCTTTTTTTCTTTTTTTTACCGGAAACGGACGATTCTGCGAAAGTTCAATTTTGCTTTTTGCTTTCGAAATAGAAAACTTGACGGTTTCTTCTCGAAGCCGCATAAGTAATGTAACAATATATCATTTCTTTGACGAGCTTTTCCCCATTTTTCGCCACTCGAGCGCCGATTCAAATCCATTCGAAAACAGAGCCCGCCGTCGCTGCAGAACCGATAAACCCCCAAAGAACCACGGCGCAATACGCGCCGGCAATTGTCGAGCAGCCGAGCTAACGAGGTGGGGGGGGCTTTGTTGGTGTTTTCCAGGTGAGGTGTCCGGTGAGAGCACGAACGCGGGAGGGCCGCGCGGAGACCGCGGCGAGGCGGCGGACTTAGCGACGCACTCGGACGGGGGCAGCGCGGGAAGCGGGGGCACCCTGGCCGCCAACACGGCGGCGGCGATAGACGCGAGGGGCGCCAGCCCCCAGGGCGCCGCGCACCTCGCGCAGGCAGCCACCCCCAGGCCGCCGCGCGGACGGAGGCGGGCCCAGAATCACAACGGCATCGATGCTCCGCAGGTATCTTTTACAGCACTAATTCTTTCGAGCGACGTGAATTGGCACTCTTTGACCTGCCGGTGTCGAGGAAAGAGGTCGGAGGAACGCGAGTGTAAGCCGGTGTCGAAGCTGGGTGATGCAAAGAACGAAAGTAATGAATACTAATAGATTGTGAGCTTTTTCTTCGATCTCGCTGATAAAACCATTAGAGTCAGTTAGCCGGGAATATATTATTCCGGATTCTTGAGCGCAAGGATAAGATAAGTTATTAATCGTATGTTTTTAATAGAATGGAAACGCTTATTAAAACTGTTATTTGTAATTAGTAGTGTACAGTAGCCGCTTGATTAATTAATCCCGAAAGAAGTTGTTCTACCGAACACGTGTTCGAATGCTAATGTACAATTATAATCTCACCCGGTGAGCATAAATCACCTTTTTTGTAGGTAATAAATTTAATTAAAACAAACTGCTGAAAGTAGCCGAAGAATTTTCATCGGGCATTATAAAGGTTCAAAGTTTCAGGAACCGAATCAATTTCATTCGATCCGCGGCGCTTCGAAGCTCACCTTTACACAGATTACAAAACCGCCCGTTAAAATATACAGTTGTCACACTCGAGAAGAAAGATCCGAGCTGTACAAGCGTTAACATTCGCACAGCCGACGTTTTCAAACTTCTCTCCATCACGATTCCATTTAAATTCGAGCATTTCGAAATTTGATAAACTGCATTGTATCACTGCATAAACTTGAAAGAGGTACGTTTTCCAGATTACGTAACAGATCCCCACACGACTGGAGCGGAATTCATACCGGAGAGAGAGAGAGAGAGAGAGAGAGAGACTGCTCCATAAACCGAAGTTAGTGTGCACTTCCATAAAACTGCACGGCTCGACTCTCTTACGCAAGTAAAAGCGCGTTTTCAACTTTGTTAATCCCTCTCGCCTAATTGCCGCAAAAAACAATCGGGCAAACTCGTTCCGCGCGCGAGCATACGTTATATATCAGCCCGATTAGCATTGAATCGATAACGTAGGCGCACTCTGATAACGAACCGTTAGCCCGCCGACGTTAATTTGATCGATAGGCCAATTTGAATACATTGCCCGTGTCCTTTCCGGAAAGCCTTCAGAGAACGGACGGGACTCCATTCACGTCATATGTTAATGCCGCCGTCGTTCGCCGAATGCATCTGAAGCCTCGTTTGTTTTTTTTCTTGCGCGCGCGCGCAACAGGTGAAGACGGAACGGCTGACGCCGGACAACAATTCGACGTCGTCGAGGAGCGTCACGCCGTCCTCCTCGGGCCATCCCGGCACGCCGCCCAATGCCACGAGCTTAGGGGGGCCTGACGGCTCCGGAGGACCGCCGCCCCAACACCTCAAGCACATGGAGCAGATGATGGGCCGCAATTACAGCGACTTCATGAGGAGTCTCGCTGCCAAGTACAATAACTCCAATCCCAACGAGTGAGTATTGGATGCTTTTTACACCTGCGATCTGGCTAGATATTTTTATTGAAGTGTGTATTATAACTTGCAGCGGAGTAAGGAACTCTTAAATCGAGAATTTATTGTAAACGGGTTTGCTTTAACAACATTAAAATAATACGGTGTCTATGGCTACATTCTCTTTCTCGATATATACAGTTAATTACTTAATTGGGACCGAGTTAAATACACGCCATATTTTCCCATTATATCCATTGAGCAGTTTAACTGCATTTTTTGAACCTTTAGATTAAAGCTATTGTACGGCCAGATCAACATTCTCAAAATTTTTAAGTGTTGGTAAACAATGCTACAACGGCATTTAAGTATTTGCGTGATTTCAAACTTGTAATTTTAAAGCAAACACTGTAATTGAACGAGTTTTTAAGAGGGAACCTTGCGCGAACAAAAGCTTGTTCTTTAAACGTTTATTTTACTGTTGTAACATATTAGGATAAAAATGTAAATTATGATCTATTTATACATATTTTTAGAATAAATTAAAATTATGCAGGTTCTTTTCATATTAAGAGTAATAAGCTAAGCTGCAATGGCTCTTCGGTCAAATATTTTTTATTTATTTAGGCCGAAGTTTCTATCACAATGGGGATCCTCTTCAGAGATTACAAGCAAATTTTTTGACAAAATTTAACATTTTTAACAAATGCAAATTCCATAAATTTCTGTAATATGACGCAGCAAAATTATTCAAAACCTAAACTTTGTGAGCCGAGTTGCGTAAAATTATTTTGTATTTGCGTTTATCTCCAAAGAGGATCCCCACTGGGAAAGTCAGAAGTACCATTCGCATAGGTTATGACTCTTAAATATAAATATTTAATCTCTCATTCGTATCAAGAAATTCGCTTATACATTCTCGTATTAAATTAATAATTTGAACAAAGTTTATAATGGAAAGATTACTGCCTCGCAGTAATTGGACAAGTTAAGCTCGTTTTGTCATTACAAAACCTTCCCAGCCGCCGCGCGTCGAATAAAATTAACATTCGATGAATTCATCAGCCCCGCATACACCCGTAAAATAGCGAAGGCGAGCCATACATAACGATCTTGAAACCTCTGTGCAGCTACTTCAGCTCGACGCGGAACGGCTACCCGGCGGGTCTGGACCCGAGGTTCCCGGGCTTCAAGACGGCGGCGACGCCGTTCGTGGGCCTGATGGGCTCGCAGCCGCCGCAGATCGCCTCGAGCGCGGCGGCGGCGGCTGCGGCGGCGGCGGCGGCCGCGGCGGCAGCCAAGGAGCCCAAGGAGCCGAAGCAGCCGCCCGAGCCGATCGCCGCCGGGGCGAGCCTCTTCGGCACCCCCGGCAACCTCTTCCCGCCGATGCTCGACATGTCCTCCACCCAGGCGCTGCTGCACATGGTGCGCACCGCCAACGCCCAGGCGCAGGGCAACAACGACCTCGAGAGCTACCTGAAGGGGGCGAATAAGCGAGAGGCGGGGGTCAGCAGTCCCCTCGATCTCTCCAGTCCGAGGTGAGCAGATCTTCCGCGGGATTTCGTGCGTCGTGCTGGGCTGATTGATAAAAAGTTCGCCTGCTATTGAGTATTCTCTTAATTAGTTTAGTACTGTGACGATAAAAAATGAATGGATAATGAAAGCTACGAAATTACTAAAGTGAAAATTCAACTGCAGATAACAATTAGTATTATGAAACTCCGTAGATTGTGCAAAGTGTTATTAGCCCTATTTATTGCATGAATGATACATTCAATAATTCTGTTGTCTAAAACGATCAATCACGCGGCATTGCTTGAAATTATTTTCCAGTTTTACCACTATTCAATCACGTTTTTTTCCCCTTTACGATCGAGCGTTACGTGCATTATAATAAAACGTGATCGCAGATACAATTACAAAAAAAAACATTGATTGTCTCTCCTTGTGAACTCAATTATAAAAACTTATAGATTTCCCATAGATCTCTGTATACAAAATGATATCCCATTCTCATAATTGTCTGCGTCAATTATAAAAATACACACAGCTCTGTACTTTACTTCATTTTGCATATCTAATTGCCCACGAGAAAAAATGTCGCAATCATTACCATACATTAGCACGCTCGCATAATTCATGATTACGAAGCAACTCTTTGTCTCGATCAGCGCACGACCCAGTCGCAGCTCGCGAGCCGCCGAAAACCTAAAAAAAAGAATAACCAAAAAACACGTCATTCCAGCGGATTCGCGCCGCGAAAGCGAGCGCGGACCACGGAGGCGCGGCGGCCGGACAGCGTCTCCCCGAAGCCCGGCGCGAAGCTGCCGGCGGCGATCTCGAGCCCGACCGCGCCGTCGACGTCGCTCGCCGCGACGCCGACGCCGACGCCCGCGGCCGCGCAGAGCACGACCCCGAGGCCGGGCAGCCCGCCGCCCGTCAGGTGTCCCTCGCTCTGCGGCCACATGCCCTGCGGCGATGGGCAGGCCGTCAACCGCTGGACCGTCGAGGACGTCGTCACCTACGTCTCCTCCATCGACATCTGCGCCGAGTACGCACAGGTAAACAGTTAAGTTTCACTTTGCTCTTGTATGCGAAAGCCGCGGGGAAATATTGAATTTTTGTACCCGGGCGAACGTTGTTTGCGGCCCGCGCACGGAGTGAATTTCGAGTGCGCTCGGGAAGCTTATCAATCAAAGAGAATACGGGTTCCTGACGGTTAAGTAATTTAATTGTTGTACCGGCCGCGCAGTGGTTTTAGGTCGTTTGAATGTAAATTCTGAATAAACAGACTGGAAAAGTCATGAATCATTGCACGTTTCTAATAAAACTAGTACAATACGGTATCAATTATTGTCAATACAGCATTTTATCAGGAAAAAAAGCGGTATTGCGCAGAGTTTTAAAAAAAAAGTTTCCAGTTTGTTTATATTGCCGATCTATCGAACTATTTTATTTTCTCGCAGAATAAAGTCTTAAAAGTAAAAGTCCCGCTGATTTATTGGGCCCCTCCAGGAGCAATGATAAACGATGACGAAACCCGCACGGCAAGGAAAAAAGGCCGAAAAAGCCAATCTTCATCCGTAATCGGCACGACGAAGGGGCAAATCGAGTCGTGAACTCTCAATCGTAGGAACGAAATAATCGTCCCGGTCGACGACTTGGACTGATCGGCGTTACATCAACGCAACGTTAACCAAGCATGATCCATACATCGAGAGACATAACCGCTCAGCGAAGCTTTTAAAATCCAGCCTCCGCCGCGAGAGATTACATTGTGCTCGGAGAGACGCCAGCGCGGTCTCTCGATAAATCTCGGCCGCCTTTTCCCGGCCTGTCGCGAACGTGAAAGTAACCTTTATGACGGCCTAGAGCTACCGGAATCGCCATAAATCTCCGCGAGATTTTTGCTCCTCCGTCCGCTCGAGCGATCGGCTGACTTTTTTTTTCTCTCCCCGAGCCGACTCGGCGGAGCTCTCCGCTCCGACTAATGCGACGCGCTAATTAAACTAAGCGGTAATTAGCGCCTCGCGTCGAGGATTTACGGAAAGCCCGAGAGCGCGCAATCGCCTGCCGATCGCGGCGCAGACGGACGCTCGGGCGTCTTTATAAATAAGCCGCGCGAAAGGAGAGCGACTCGCGCGCGCGATATGCAGAAACGTGTCGAAATGGAAACACGTGTTGCCGCGCCGATAGATACCCATCGAGTCGTGGCTGGATTTGGAGAAGATCGGGAGCGCGTGGGAGGACTCGCGCTTGCGCAAAGCCGAGCGGCGCTTCTGTGTCTAAATCAGCTGCCGAGCGAGAACAGATTTATTGCGAGAGAGCCTACGAGAGGAAGATCGGCTGCCGCCGCCGCTTCTGTTGGGAGCGTTCGATGCATCCGAGTGAGCGAGATGAATATGTACGATATTTGCAAGCGCAATGCTGGAGCGAGGAGCTACAAATCGCTGCGGGATGGAAAACATTTCGGCGGATTGTGCAAGGCTAATGAGTTCGCCGGGCTTGTATTTTAACGATCGGGGAAATTTAGGATCGTTGATTGGCAATTGATGAGAACACTTTTGGTATCGCGGCTAAGTTATTTTCTTTGTCGGCGGGTAAGCTGAGACTTTCTCCAAAATTTACGTTTCCCAGATTTCGAAAACGATGTCTTAGCCGACTATTTTTTCTAACTAAAGCGGTTTAAAGTTCACTTTCCCACTTGCATTTTAGGGTAATTTTCTCCCGTAAAATAAAGCTGGAATCTTGAAATATTCAAGCGCACACCGCGCGCGCAATTCTGCTTTGAATAATTGGTTTGGAAGGCTGCTTAAAGAATTCCATATTTGCTCTAAATACAAGCGAGCAGGTCTATCCGCCTGGGAGGCGGAATACGAGCGAAATTGATGCCGAAAAAAATGCAGGCTACATCCGAGAAGGAGAAACGAAATTCCGGGGAGCGGCGATTTAAAAAATTAACATGAAAATTGTTTAAAAAAGAAGCTGCTCGGGCAGGCCTAGAAGACGGCAGGAAGAATCCTTCGGCTCGCTGCAGCGCGGCAGAGAGGCAGAAAGGCGCGGAGGAGAAGCGAGCGGACCAAAAGAAAGAGAACGAGAGCAAAATAGCAAAGGTGCGCGGGCGCGTTTAAAGGTTAAAATTACTCTCTCTCTCTCTCTCTCTCTCTCTCTCTCTCTCTCTCCGAGGGCATGTTCGCTGTATATACTTATATATCGGTCAGCCCCAGCTGGCTAGGAATTTCGCTCGTCTCCGCGAGGCGAGTCGAGAGCGGCTCCGCAGCGCGCTATGGGTTTTTGCCTCCAACCGCACGCTCTTAATAGGGGCAGCGAGGAACGGCCACCGCCCCGAGCCTCCCGGCCGCCGCCGCCGCCGCCGCCGCTCAGGATCTCGGGAGGAGAGAAAATTCCGAGACGAGGATGACCCGCGCCGACTCCGCCGGCTGCGGGCTCACGGGGCCGAAATTCATTAGGGAGAAAAATGGATCTTTGCCGAGGAATTTTTATTCCCCCGGTGCTGCTTAGAATTTCAGATTTCACCTACTCTGTTGCTTTTTCAGGGCAGGAATGCGTTTAATGGGCCGCTTTTAGCCCGCGCTCGCTGGTGATATGCGCGCGCGGCTCGAGGAGTGATAAAGTAGTTGCGACTGGCTTGTAATCTCAAGATTTTTAAATTGATTTTAATGCGTATTTTTAGGACGGGCGTCCTCTGTAATTTCGCGAGGAGGAAATGCACGGGAAATAATCATTTCTGCCCTTGAGAGATTTATAAAATACTCGAGAATTTTGAAAAGGGCAGCGCCGAGCGATCGCGGTAAAAGAAGTAACGTTAATCAAAATGTCAGGGATAAATTTTTACAGCTTTTTAACGCCTGGCGGGGGTTTTTACTGTTTTTAAAAAAACACGAATCTCTGCAGAAAAGCCGAGTAAAAAAGTGTAAGCTCTTATCTAGAAATTTATCCCGTATCTTATCAAAAATACGTAATCCTCAGATTACACTCATTAAAAATGCGAGAGCCTCGGCAGAAAACAAGCCATCCGAAAGCCTAAAAAGCAGAGCAAACCTCACTCGGAACTCTCCCCCTCTCCGGGGGAGGGGGGGAAAAAAAAGTCAGAAAAGAAGCTCACACTCCTCGGAGCGCTATCAGATCGATGCGGAGAGCCATCGGCGGGCTCTTCAAAAATGCATTACGCCTCGCTCTCGGGGCAATCTCGTCTTTTCGTCAGCGCAAAAAAAGGCCTTCGCGCGCCGGGGCCTGAAAGTCACCTTCGAGCCGGGGCAAAAAAATACTTCTGACCGGTAGTGTACACGCATACACGTGTACGTACTGGTCTCTCTCCTCTCTCTCTCTCTCTCTCCCTCGGTTTCTCGGGGTCCGGTCGGGATGCTGCCGGCGGGGACAATTACGCAGATGGCAGGCAGGCAAGGTCTGATCGCTCTGTGCAGCCCCAAGAAGGAGAGGGAATATTCGCCTCGGCGTCTCTCTCTCTCTCTCTCTCTGCGTGTTTGTGTGCGAGCAGAGTGATTACAGAGCGCGCGAGCTTGCTTTTGCCCCCGGCGCGTGCTGCAACCGCGACTGCTGCTCCCGTCGCCGCCGCCGCTTTGTGTGGCTCTTGACTCGCGAGCGAGCGAGGATGAGGAGAAACGACGCTTTCGGATTCTCGGAAGAGAGAGAGAGAGACTCGCTCCGAGCTCCGAGAGGAGAATGGAAATTCGAGGGCTGCTTTTCTCACTCCTTCCTTTCGAAACGAGGCTTTCCGCCTTTTCGCTGTCGTCGAAGTGCTCGGCAACATTTTAGTATCGCGTGAGTCTGAGCATATTTTTAAGGATTGATCTTCTAAAATAAAGTTATCCAAAGGCGTTCTTGACGTGTTAATCAAGAGTCTGCCATATTTCCTTGAAAAAAAAAAACTGAAAGCTATAAATTTAAAAGGTAATTTTTGCGAGAATCGAGCGAGTCGATTAAAAAGGCCGTTACATTAGCGTTTTTTAGCCCCCGGCTTATCAGAAAAAGCTCTCCGGGCTTTACCGCGCAATCGATAGGCAATCTCCGGCATTACTCGGATTTTTCCGCGGGCGGCGGCGCGTCCCCCCCTTCCGCTTAGGAGGCGGCACGCAGAAGACTCAGCTCGTTAGCTTCAAAAACAAGCTCGCCGGCAAAAAGGCGCGCGTGCGCGTGCTCGCGATCGGCCGCCGCGCGGCTCCCCTGTAAAATTCTCATTAGCCCGGCGCGATCCGCGGCGGCGGCGGCGCTTTTCTCTCCTTTCCGTCCAGTCATCGGGGGCCGCGAGCGCGCTTTTTACGATCTCGCCGATGATTTAGTTTTGCCCCGGCCGATCCTAATTAATTCCGGAGAAAGAAGAGCGCGCGCGCGCGCGCGCCCCGGTGGTAGGAGGAGGAAGCGCGTGCGCCGCCGCCGAGCTGCTTATGTATCCGCGGCAAAAAGAGCGCCGCGCGCTCGCGCTGAACTGAACTTTCACCGCAATTAAAGTAAAGCGCCTATTTCCAGGCTGCACCTAACTGCGAAGGTAGAGGAGCGCTGGCTGCCTCGACGCCGGAGAGGTCGACGATTAATCTCGGGAGGGATAGCGGTCGATATATAATTGAATCAAGGCTAATGCGGCTTGGTAATTTTCGACTAATTCTTTCGGGAGATTAGTCGGCCCGTAGTTTTTGAGATTTTTTTTTCGGGCATAGCTGCTCGTGAAAGTTTCCCGGGCTATGTGGGGCGGTTGAGAAATAGTTGGAGCGGCTTGTTTTGAAATTAATAATTAGTTCTTCTTTATTGGAGGCTGGAACAAATCTGATAATTGATGTACCGTATGGTGGTCTATTGATACAACTAAACGTAATGGTTTTAATACATCAGCGATTTAGAAATCATTTATAATGATACATTCATAATAGAACATAATTTGGACAAACATAATAATTATGTGCCCTTTAAAATTTAAAGCTATAAACTTTTGACTGAAGTAAATAGAAATAATATCATCAAGTCGTGCGACAAATTTTTTCTTCTCAATCCGAGTTGTTATTTTTACGACCATAAGTTAGATGGAGGTAAATAATGATCTAAACCTTTTTATATTTACGTATTGAGGAAGATTCAATGCCTCAATAATTGAATTTCATTAAAATCTAGGAGAAACGCCATAACCTGTCAAGCTGACAGGCCCATAAAAAGCAGTATCTACAATTTCTTTAACTGTTCAGGCCGCATATAAAAAAGGCATCGGACGTCTAAAGCAATAAAATGACAGGCACTTTCATCGAAGCATAAAGCAGAAACCCGCTCCACTGTAACAATATTTCCCGATACACAGTTTCATCGTTATTATTAAAATAAACACGCCTCATTCATACGCCGATCTCTCGACTTTTTGCCGGGGCAATCTATCATCCTCGTGCGGAGCGATATGACAAGCTCTCCTCTCCCACCGCTCCGCAATTGAAAGTATACAGCTATACGTGTTTTCCCTCCGCCCGAAAAACAAAGCAAAGCCCCCCCGGAGGAAAAAAGGCGCGCGGACAGGGAGACCGACTGTCATTAAAGCGATCGATCGGCACGCACGGCTTGCGTTTTCTCCCCCCTCGAGATTTTACGCACTGTCGCATTCGGCCGACATTCTCCAGATGAGAATCTCTCTCTCTCTCCCTCTCTCTCTCCGCGGACGATTCGACACGCATCGCTTGCACTGCTCGCCTTTACATGTTATAACAGGTTCCCCGCGACTGAGGGCTCCGGAGACACCGGCTGGATATTATAACGAGTCGGGTGTGGAGCTTCTTTGCGGCGAGCCTCAAGCAGAGAGAGAGGGATGTATAATCTAATAAAACGAAAAATTATGGACTGGCTCGTACGGGCGAGACTAGTTTTCCAACATTTCACGTCGATGATTTAAGCGCTGCCCGCTCAAGTACGCGACCTCACGGTACGTCGTATTAATTTTGTAAGCCGCGCGCTGCCTTGATTAATGATTTATTTAGAGCCTCGCCTGGCTCCGCGCCATTGAATATTGTATTGAATTCCGATTTTTAGTGCCTTCCGCATCAGATAAGATTGCATTTTTATCCTCCGCGGTACGCGCGAGCTTTTTCCTTTTTCGCCAAACACCAATTACTCACATATACAGTAAATTTAGTTTTGTCGTTCGAGACACGCACGCATTTAACATCTGCAAAAACTGAAAAGCCAATCACCATTTTTCCCCGTCGAATGCAGCGCGCAGTTTTCCTTCCGGCGAAGCGTAGCCATCCAGGCCCGAGCTAATATTACTTTAATTAACGTAATAAAAATTTATAACCCGAAACCACAAAAATTTATAAGCCAACGCGGCCAGAAACCCAGAGGAGGAAAGCTATCCGGCCGCGCGCAGGCCAACGAGCTCGCGAACAACCGCTAGCAGCTAACTTTATTACCCCAACGGCACCGAAACCGCCGAAATCCCCCCCAGCCCCGCGCTTCCACGCAATTCGCGCGGCGCGCGGCCAATCTCCCGGCGGAAAAGTATCTCTGCAAAGGCGGCTGCTGACCATTTTTCCCCGGCCCCCGTGTATATATGGAATATAATTACGGCGGCGGCCCGCGGCCACTCCGCTGAAATCGGCGACGAGGAAGAGGAGGGAGGGAAAACAGATCCCTTCGAAAGATAGGCCGCCCCGTTACGCGGGCCCCGCTTTCAGCGGGAAAAAGGATACTTTTCCGCGCGCGCCCGCAACCCCGCCTCGAGTTTATGCCTGTGTAATTCGCGCTGAGTATTGTGCGGATGCATGGAAATTATACGTTGGCCGCGCGCGCGGCCCGAGCGGGAGAGGCCGGGAGTGAGGTAGAGGCGCTCGGTTAATTAGAATTTATTTAATATTGTACCGCGGGGCAATCATTTAATCTGGATTCAATGGAGGGACGTGTTGTTTTATTGCCCGGTTTAACGGTTATTGTTCGGATTTAAGGGGCCGTAAATAACGAAATCTTGCACAATGTTGTTAATGAGTCGCTGTTATTTAGCGCTCGCGATGCCGTGAACGTAATAACTGGAAATGCACATTGGTTTCTGCTCCTCCGCGGGGTTACGCTCAGGCTCCCGAGCGTATTTAATCGGGCGCTAGTTATAATGGATTTATGCTCGAACGGAGAAGCAGAAATTTCTGAAAGCTCGCGATCGGTAGTCGATACAATTGAAAGGTTAGCTGCACCTCCGACGGAATCGTTCGATTCGCCTCTTGCCACATCGCGCGTAAAGCATTTTCTCGCGGAAAAGCTCGGCTCGACCGCCGTGGAAACGAAAAAGAAAAGCGAAGAGCCCGCCGTCAGGGGGCCCCACAGCGCCTCGCGTCGGCAGCGGGTAGCGCAGCGCTCGCATCAATCGCCCTCCCCTCGCACTTATCCCCGGTAATGTTAGCTCGCGCCTTGGCATTCCTCTTGCCACGTGGCCGCGCCGCCTTTACGACATGCGTGCTCGCCTATAGTAGCTGCCGGGCTGCACGCGAGAGCCTTTATAATTTCCGGCGGCGACTCGCGCCCCAGTCCAATTTCTTACGCTAATTTCCGCACGCGCGCGGGCACTATCATCAGCCACTTTTGTGCGGACGCGTGTGCGCAGTACGGAGAGAGAGAGAGAGAGAGGACGCTCGGGGCCTTTTCGCCCGAGCGAGGAAATCGCGCTCGCGTGTAGCGCTGCTGAATGCCGCCGATTATAAGGGCCCTTTATTCCGCGCTATTACGCCGATGCGAGAGAGAGAGAGAGAGCGAGCGAGTAAGGAGTATTGAGACGGGACAGAAAGAGAGTCAATGGGAGGAAAGCTCTCTTCTGCGGGCTGTGCAGGCCTTTTGCCGAGTTTTGTTTAGGAAGACGAAGTGCGTGTACAGGAAGAGGGGCGTGTTCCGAGCACACGAGCGGTGTGCTCCCGAACGAAAGTATGATCGTTTTTTTCTGTTTCTTTTTTTGCCGATTTCCGCGCAGCCCGTATTTGTTGAGTAGCATATGTTCATCGGCGCGATATTAGCTTGACTTGAAACGACAACACGTCGATGAGAATTGAATGCATTTAATTTACGCCTGCTTAATTTTCCGCCTCCGCGTTATTCATCACTATCGCCCGATGAAAAATCCTGCGACAACGTCATCTAAAGTAAATAAACTTGCTGAGTAATAGGCTCTCGCCTGCAAAATTTATTATGCTCATACCCTGGTAGAAATCTTACGTAGTTTTTGACTAATGAATAGCCAGAAATGCGATTTCTGGTTTAGTTTTGGCTAG
>JAWWEM010016936.1:0-22005 GCA_035582935.1 Ormyrus thymus | reverse complement strand
GAGCCTCGCGGCTCGCGCGGCTGGGCGGGGGTGTCGGCGGTGTTGGCGGCGGCGGCGGCGCGTCTGCGCCCGGGCCGGGCTTGTCCGCCATGGCGGCGCCCCTCGCGGCTCCCCGGCCGCAGAGGCCCAGCAGACGGTTCACGATCACGCGGCCAACTTCCGTCCTCGCCGATTGGCAACGGCCGGGCGCCGCGCCAAGTCGTCAGACCTGCCGGATATTTTGCCACTGGGTCATTCGGGATTTTTTTTTTTTTTCTGGTTTGGGGCTGAATTAATGGCGGACGCGGAGGGGCGGGTGGAGGAGCGGGGCAGGGCGGAGGATTTTCGGGGTTCGTGGTTTGTTGTTTCTGTATTGTACATAGTTTTCGCGTACGGTCTCGAGGTTACAGTACGAAGCGAGTTTTAAAGAAATGTTTAATTTTCATTTAAAAGTCGTTTATGGTGGTTAATTAGTGCATATTTTACTTTAGAGTTTATAAATTACGAAAGTCGACAATTTTGTTACAAATAAATTATTTCCAACAAGGATGTGTAATTACTTGGTCACTTTTCAGGGCTGTTTTTGCGTTCTTTGAAGTTCGGGAAAGTCCGTTACTTTTTTGGCGATGGAATTCTAAGCTAAGTACGCAGAATACAGGTTATGGAGTTTCACCGTAATCACTTTAATACGAGCTAATGTTCGGGTTTTCAACGTGAAATTAACCTACTGCTCTGCAGCGCAGACAAAAGGCTCGGGTTCCCTCTGATGCGAAAGAAAGCAAGTCTGGTGTATACTCCGCTTTGTTGCCTTGTGAAAGAGCTAAACGAAGTTTGGAAACGGAAAGACAGATGGGAGGGTGGAAAAAGCACGTTTCGACGGCCTGCTATCTTTTCGGACATTCTCGAGGAGCTGCCTCAAGTTTACTCAGGAGTTTCCATTTTGTAAATGGCCTGACTACTTCCGAGCTGGCCTTCTTAATGCGCGACGATAAAAGAAACGCATACCGAACCAGCCTCCTCGACTCGCCAGCAGCTTGCATATTCTTATCTTCGTAAAAACGAGCGCAACGTCGAGCAGCTAATCCGTCTAATTCGCCGAAGCACAATATCGGGCCGGGCTTATGAATTAATCGCTCTAGCTCGGCGGCAGATTTTTTATCGGGCGGCCCGGCTCGCGAGCAACACGCTCCACGTGCCGGCGCGAGGAAGAGAAACGAGCCGAGCCTCTCCGAACGATTTAATTAACAGATGAGCCGGGCAAAGGGGAGCAGAATTAATTGCCCTGCCCACGTAAAAGCGGCGCGTATAATGCAGGTGAGCCGGGGGCTCTCCTTCTTCGGGGGGGGGGCTCTCGCGATTTCTCTCCCGAGTCGCGGCTCCTCGATTTTTCTTTAGTCCTGCCTCTCCGCTGTCCGGCTGCCTCATGAAAATAGGATGAAGATGGAGGGAAGAGAAATGCCTGCCCTCTCTTGAGTAATGCTGTACGTGTGTCGGGAGCTCCTCCATTGTTTAGGCGCTGGAACGTTGCAGTGTTCGATTTTTTTTTCTTTTTTTTCTTTTTTTTAACTTTGCGGAATTTGTATCGAGTTCTGTTTTGGTAAAGTTTCCATTAGAAGTTTTAAAAGTTTCTAGAGGTTTTCAGAAAGTTTTTTTGAAAACTTTTTACGTATATTCTTTCCCGATCGTGGGCTTCAATAGGCCATCGCAAAAAATATTGCGCGATGCTGTTTATGCTTTGACAATAACAATAAAGCGTCGACTAGAATTTTTATTAAAGTGTCTATGTATGCTGGGTGTATCGATCTATCCGGGAAGTAGCAAGCACTTCTGGTATATTTATTGGTTGCATAAGTCGATAAAAGTTTTACTGCGGCCAATTTCTTTTGGTCACTTTGAATAAAAGACGTAAAAGGCTGCTAAGTTAATAAATTAAAAGAGTGCATTTTGTGTGTGTGTGTGTTTTTTTTTAAACATAACGTACGATCCGAAACGATAAAAGGATTGGAAAAAAACTTCCTGGAAATGCTTCATTGAGTGCGATTGTTTCTCTGCTCAAAATAGCATACGTCTACACACGGCGAATGCTTTCAAGGGTGAGAGAAAACTCATCAATCTTATGGAGATCGAGCTTAAGTCAACACATTTTATCAGATAAGTCAAGACCTTCCTGCCTTTATTTTGAATTTCCAACGAAATTCACTTCTTTTATATCTCAAATAAATCTGTTTTGGAATTTTAAATTTTATCAAAAAAATTAACTCGAACTCTCGGACTTTTATGGAATTATTCTTTGCTCGAGTAAGTAGTATAATTTTTAATTTTATTAACCTTTTTTTTGAATTTCTTTTCGAAAAAATGGGACTTCATAAATCTATTTCTACTGTAAATTCGGCATGCCGCAGAGTGCCGACTAATTTAGCAAATGTCCTCAGGCATCATATGTCAAGCCTCAGTCTCCGTCTGAAAAAAATTCATACATTTCTCAGATCACGCGATTCTCGTGCCTACATTAAGTAGATTCACGTGGCCAAATAAAAATTCAGTGTACTATTCAGGACTCTAGACTCCGGCAACGAAGTATTGAATTTTTCTCGCACATCTCTTATTCGTTCTTTAAAACAATATAGAGCTTGATTCCAGATTATTCAAAGCTCAACGTAATCCAATAATTCCTCGTAAAAAAAATTCAGAATACCATTATAACACCGCATTAAAACTTGCTCTTCGGCCCTACTTGCACCTTATTCATCCCGTCGCCCTATCAACTTTCCACGACTTTTCCACCCGGCCAGCTAATTAAAAAGTCAGCTCGTACAGAACGTGCCGCTCCGTGCCAATCAAAGAAACAACACCTACGCACCTGACGCAATCCTAAGGGGAGCCGAGTCAGCGCAATTTTAACTTCTGATGCCCCGGCAGCGGGCGCATTTGCTTCCGCGTTCCGCGCCGAGCGCCAATCTCGGCTTTAGATCTCGCTCCGAGGGAGCGCCGGGAGATTACAGGACGGCTCGTTCTTTTCGAGGACGCGGCGCGCCGCGGCAGCTGACGCGGAGAGGAACAAGGCTTTATGGCCCGATGTGACTGGAAAATTATTCGCGGCGAGGATTACGTTCAGGTGCGGCTGCCGGCTCTGAGCGGGACTCGCGCTCGCTGCGAGAATTGCTTGTTAATTCTGGATTTTATGGCTTTTAAGTATCCGGCTCGGGAATGGTTAATAAATTTGTCAAATTCATGTTGTGCATACATGTCGATTCTTCCGTAATGATGAAACGTCAATGCGAGTTTTAGTAATGGACACTGATCTATTAAAGAAATTGAGAAATGTTCTATTTCATGCTTCTTAGTTTTGAAAGTTAAGTCTAACGGGATAATCAATATTTGAACAAAGAATGTAATTATGTGAATGGAAAAACTGCCTTGTCTTCATTTAATACGTAGGGTACTTTAATAATCCTTTCTTTGACTTTACAATTTCAAGCATTAGCCGAGAAATTAGGTTAGCTGGCAATTCGGATTATCAAGGTAAGTCGGAACCGTGACTTGGATTTTTGTATATTTGCAAATTCAGCAGTCATCATTTTAATTACACTAAAAATCCGCGTAATTAATTCAAGCATATCGCAACCTTAACGCCAACGCTAAATTTGCAACTAAAACTCAACAAATAACAGCTCGAATTCAGTCTCAAACCTCGCAACGATTATTGCAGCTTAAACATTCGCCCCGTCTCCGCAATTGCAGCGCGACAATTGCCAAAAACGATTTGACAGCAGCGAGCGAAATTTCAAAGGGTGCTCCTTGCCGAGCACGGCGCGCAAACAATCAGCAGCTTTAAATATTCACGGCGCGCGAGGACCGACTCGACCGACGAAGCCACGAGGCCGAGGTTACCACGCCGTACGCCGCGTGCCTCGCACTCGACGCGCCGTCACAAAGGGCCATTAATCTACCCTCGCGAGCGCGGGATTATTCAGAAGGGTGCTTTTTCGCAGCGTCCGTCGGCGCCTTTTACGCTAATCCGCGGAGTTTTCTTTGTTTGCGGCTCGGAGGTTATGTGGAATTTCGAAGCGACGTCGGGGAGTTTCGGCTGTCGCTTCAAACGTCATTGTTGCACGAATGGCGGGGCCGCAACGTCAAAGGTTTAGTTGGTGGTGCAGCGACGTGTTTTGGGTGCGATTTGTTTCGGATCACGCATTAAAGTTGGAATTTGTTTTCGCGGAAGTAATTATAATTTGTTTGACTGCTGGTTGAAATGTTGCTCGGTGGCGTCGCTTAATTATGTCGGGAACGACGGAAATTTTGAAAAATACCGGTAACTACTCGAGTTCCAAGGCAGTTTCGTTAACACCGGAGCGAATTCTTTTCAGGCCATTGGTTTAATACCGTTGAAAGGAATTACCATTTTCTAGATAGAATTGATTTTCAAGCAGGTTCTTCATGAATAGATAGCAGCTACTATTGTGATTGTTGTTTCGGGAAATAAATGAAAGCCACGCGGCAGAGCCAGTCGGCGTGCGATTTCCTTCGTGAAATAGAAATATAACTCTGTTTGAAATAACTTTGCGCACCTTCGAAATATTTTCTCGAAAGCATTATCAAACTAGCTAATTAGTCTTGAAGTTCCAGCTAACTTTGACAACAACTTATTAGAATATGAAATTTAGTTATTATTATGCAGCTCAGGGCTTTATAGCGAGTATTCTGTTAAGATGTGCGATTTTGAGTAAAAACTCTTGACGAGTTACAGGACTGCCACGTAGCTAACGTCACGTTTACCAAGCATGTAAAATCGAAAAAAACCGGCCGACACGAGATCGAAGCTTAAGGAAGTTTATTCAAGAAATAATTCTTCGGGCTGCACTAACTTCGGATCAGTTCCCAGCGGCGAGCAGCACTTTAATCCCTTAAGCTTCAACAAATTGGCCATCTGTAAACAATGATTTTCCCTTCCACAAGCCGCGTCCCCCTTTTTTTCGCTGCATCCGTCCGCTAAATCCTTACGCACTCGCTTCATTTCCATCGGCCTTCCTCCTCCTTTTTTTTCCCCGCTCGGCGGCCCCGGAGCCTCGTCCTCCTTTATCGCCTCGCGCTCTTTGTCTTCATCCTTCTCCCTTCTCGCGAGGCTCCGCTTTATCTCTGAATTTTTTTCGCTCCCCGGCCCGCGCGGCAGCGACGGCGGCAATTCGTGCTGCGTCGGGCTAATCGTCGCCCTTTGTTTCGCAATCTCTTGATGTTTCTTTTGCCGCGGCTGCGGGCTGCTCAGTTGCACTTGGCTCGCGAGGAGTATTATTGCGGTATCGATTCCTGGGCGGAGCGGCTCGTCGCGCGGATGCCGGGAGAGATAAGGGGAGAGCTCCAGCTGCGCAGCCTTTAATGAGATTGTACAATTTTTGCGCCGCGCGTATTAAGTTTCGAGCTACTGTGGAAGCTGATTCGATTCGTATGATTTGCAATGAGTTTTGTTGGGGGAGGCTTGACGTTTATTTCACTTGAGATAAGTTTCGCGGAGCTCTTAGGATAGTATTATTGGTTTATTGTATATTGGATATTGCGCACATGAATTTAAGGGCAGATAAAAACTCAATTTTCCTTTATTGTACGGATTTGTGCCAAAAAATTCTTGGCCTCTTTATCTTATCTACATTAACTTTCCTAAATTAATAGAAGCTTAAAATGTTTCTATTATGAAATATTATCATAAAAAATTTCAGTGAAAATTGTTTTGTTTCTAATTTTTACAAAAAGTACGTTTTGAAAATTTCCATTAAGCCCTTCCGTTTTTTAAGTTTTTTCTCCCAACATGCCTCTAATTTTTAGCAGCAAGGACTAAATTAATACCCCACCTTTCTTTGTTCATTGCCAACATTCATCTCTTTCCGCCTTAAAAATAACCGGCTCGCAAACCTGCCACTAAAAGCACTTTGGTACCGTGCCGCTCTAACTTTTTTAACGTACGGAGGCAACAAACGCAGTAAACAATAACGCGCCGAATTTTAATTAAATTTTTTACAGCAACGCTCTCCCCCGAAAGCAACGAGCCTCTTAAATATGCAAGCCGCGCGTGTTAACATTTGCCGTCGGGATCGGGAAAAGAATGTGTATCCGTAAAAGCGGCGCTCGCGCGCGAACGTGAGCAAAAGCGAAGAAAAAATTCAGCCGCGACCTTCGCGCCCCTGTGTTTTCAGCGCGATTGAAACGAGGAGACGGGCATCGAAGCTAAATCATTCAGCCCGACTGCGATGAGAGGCTCCTTCCCCGGAGCGAGGCCCCGAATTTTCTTAATTGCGCTTTTGTTAAAGTCGCTCGAGAGAAAAGGGCAATATTGTTCGATGTCGAGAGTCGCGCAAACAAGTTCTTTATTGATCGATCGGCTCTAGGAGAGTAACGAGTCAATATTTGAGCGGGATGTTTGCCCCTTGTGAATCGCGCATTTTCTATAATTACATTGGAATTATGGACGGAATCACATTGTCGTCGAATGCGGTGCCTACGGCTGGTGATTTCGTTCGGGTTTCGGGGTAATGAGGTTACGATTGCCGATGAACTTGTAGGCAGCTGGTGTTGCTCGACGACGTAATTAGATTTTTAGCAGCGAAAGGTTATTCATTAGATTATACGCCGCAATTGATCTTGTAACCTTGTTTTTTCTACTGCGCCGCAATACAAGCGCTCCGGGAAATATGCCTCCTGGTTAAAAAAGGATGTTGTTTCTGCATTTCAGGGGGCAGCTGCAGAATATTTTTGTATTCTTTTTTTCCACTCACTTTTGCTTCTAGCTCTTTATGACTAGGATAGTGTTTTGCGACACTGTGAAGTGTTTAACTAACAAATTTACAGACACGAGGCTCAAATGAAAAAGAGTACAAAGAAAGTAAAGCTGATAGAGGGAGTAGCTGACATTTTGATACCACGGAAATTCCAAGGAATCGTAAGAAAAACAATACGGACCTCTATAGGACGTCTACAGGACGCAATATAGGAACGTCTGCCGATATCAGTTCGAGAAACAATGCTTTCAAATTGAAGAAACACGTTTGCAAATTTAATTAATCCTGTATTCATAACCGCAGGCGACAGTTGGACACCAAGCAGATACAGCATCGAGTGCTTTGTAAATCCCGCCACGTACGCTGCTACCAGAAACTAATTACTGTTACAAATGTTGCAGCAGTCAACAGCAATATACATTGTACTGAAACTCAGGACACCCGCGCGCCGATAGGGATCTCGCTTCTATTAAACTTCTTATTCGCCCGGTTGTCGAAATTTTGGCAAGGCGCCTTCGACCAAAAAAGCCTGCGCTCTCATATAACTCAGGCCGCAGAGCGGCAGAATATTGACTCCGCCGGGCGGAAACAAGGGAAACTAATGCTCGGAGATACGAGATGATAAACGGCGGAGTGCCGCGCCGCCCAACATTTCCAAAAGACAGAGACGAAGCCCCGGCAAAAGAAGCGCACTCCTTTTTTTTTTGCACTTTTGCGCTTTACGAGCGGCTGGAAAATGAGCAACTTCGTCCATTTTTCATGGTTCGCGCGCGGGAGCGCCCGTTATAGCCTGCGCCGGAAGTTCTTTCTCGCGCAGCGGTTTTGTGCCAGGCGAACTTTGGACTGATTGCCCGGAGCTTGTTTCCACGAGGGTTAGGCGCGCAAATTTATTCGCCAAGTCCGCTCGAAAGTTGAGGCTGGCTTGCAGGTGTTTATTGTCCTCGCTGCTGCACTCGACGGACTGCCGACTCGAAATTAAGTGGCTTTTATGGCCTGTTGTCGAGGGCTTAGAAGGAGTTCGATAGATTCGTTGAGATCTTTGACGAGATGAAGGTTAGTATTATGCTTTAATGGCGGAGCTTTCAGCGGGCCACTTGGGGTGATTTGTTGGCTCGATAATTATAACTTGATTTGGTTTGCTGCAAGATAATGTAAAAGGTTCTTGTTTTAAGTTGAGGAGTATTTCTTACAACATTAATATAATGAGGAAAAAGATTTGGGAATATGCGCATTAAGATGAGAAGGGGCAAATTTGCATTATTCATGAGTTATCCAATTTGTGCATTAAGAAGACAGCATTTTAGCATTCTTGGACATAATATCCAGAAACAAGTAGAATTGTAAAGAATGACTTTTACGCTTCAAGAAAGGCGAAGAAATTGTGTTATAACGTCCCGCACTGGGAAATGCATCAGTTTACTATTTTTAGAGATTCTTACGAAATATTTCATGTGCAAACAATTTTGCAAGTACCCCCTACAGTATTAATGTATTCACATTGTTTTCATTACTGCTGAGCATCATTGGATTACTTTACAATAAGCTCAGTTATAAAAAGAAACTTAAACAGGATTCATTGCAATGAAACAGAGAGATATAACGATTTTATCATTTAAAAGATTTTTTATTAAGAAATTTAATTAAAGATCTTTATTAACTGATATAAGGTGAGAACTTTTATCGCTTTTTCTTGTTCCAGGGACGTGAACACAGCTTCTAGAATAAAAGAACGCTAACTACAACATGCGACCTCTTAATCTCAGCGGGATACTTTCATAGATTTAGTTGAGCGAAATTGCAAGACCTTTGGCTATCGTTGAAAATGAATCATTTATTAATGAGGCGAAAGGAAACACGTAGCTGCTTCTTGCAACAATTTAATTTCTGTTGACTCGGCGCGCGCAAAGCACCTCTCTCCTATAAATAATCAAACGCAATTTCGCAAAAGCAAATTCTGTTAATAGACTTTCAGGCTCCGAATTTTCATTCTCTCATCCACCGAACAGCCAACATCTACGTTATGAGAAACGATATAATGAGCTCACAAGTAAAGTCCCCCTCGGGAGCGCCTCTTATTTATTTATTCAAGCCAGAGTGAATTACAGCTCGCTGCGAGCTCAAGTTCCCTCTTCTGGCCTTCAAAAAGCAGAGATACTCCCTGAAAAGTGATCTCGAGCGCGATCGTTCACCTAGGAGGGGGAGAAAGCTCGGGCTTTCGCACGTTTTCCGCGTCTCCGCGCCGCGAAGGGCGCATCGAGCGCTGTTTGCGGTAGTCTTTAGGCGAGATAATGGCGGCGCCGGGGAACCTGTAGAGCCACCGAGGCGGCCGGGATAGCGCCCCCTTTTACACGGGCCGGACGCGAGCGAGCTGAATAGAAATGTAGTGCCCCTCGGGGCCACATCGGCGCGACGATAAGAGGCAAAGAGCGCCGCCGGAGCAGCGAGAGTCGATCGATTAGGCTGCAGCGACGCTTTATTATGCGGAGCGGGAGGCCGATATCTTTTTAGCCGGCGTAGGCGAGCGGCGATAGGGGCGCACTTTGTCGCCGAGGCCGGAATTAGGCCTCCGGGTATTGCGAGGAGATTGCCGGCGCCGAGCCGTTTAAACGCGAGATTTCTGGCTGGGCAAATGAAAATTTCCGGGGTGGCGATTCGATTGTGCGAGGTGGGCGCTCGGGGCGATGAGTTCTTTGGAAAGATATTTTGAGACGAATGAGCTGCGACTCGTGTGGGAGGCCAATGAATTTCAAGGGGTTATTGGGTTGAATTATTTGGTGCATTTGCAGTATGAACTGCAATCTCGAGAGTGCAAAGGAGAGCTTTGTTTTCTGAAATTCTATCTGTTTCTTTGACACCATTACGTAAATAAAGGGAAAAAAACTTTAACGTTTTCAAGCGAGGAGTTTTTTTTTATTATTAACGAAGGAGCTTTTTACACTTTTTTGTTTCAGTACATGGAAAATGCAGAAAATAAATTTCACAAAGCACTTCTTTTAAAAAAAATTGAAAGAAAAATGTAGCGCATTTCGAAACATTAATTGCTAAGGCTAATTTATATACCTTTTTATAAGCTACCTTTACTTTTATTTAGCGTTGTGCGATTTCTTTCAACACAAAATTTATAAGTGCACTGAAATTAAAATTAAAAATACTTTAGAAATTGTTCAACTAAAAAGCGCAAAAAGTATTATCTTCGTCTTCTCTTAAAATTCAAAAATAAAATCTTCATAAAACAAAACTGCCGTCCGACTCCATATTTTTCAATTTCCCCGGTATTTTTATCCATAAATTCACAAACACGTTCCTCTCGGTTATAAATTCGATTCCAGGAAGGTCCCTGTACTCATCTTCCACCGACGTCGACATACGTCAAGCAGAAAAAGGCTCGGCTCGGAAAAATCGGTTCGCCGCCTTCTCGCGGAAGACTTTATTTTATGTAAACATCGACGCGGGACAGCCACCTTTTATTATCTGATTTCCTGCTGTCTGGCGGACTTCTGAGCCCCTCTGGTGGCCGCGAGAGGATCGTTTGCGAGCGACTGCCTACTTTATGGGACGGCTTATCTTCTTTGCTTTTTTAAAAGATTGCCAGATCGATTGTTAAGTTATTGTTTCGAAAGGAGAATTGATTCCAGGGATACTGTGGATTCGTTATTATGCTTGGTTGAGATATGCCTTGATATTAAGAAATTAGGCTCCGTAAATTTTGGATAAGGAATGGAGTTTTAGTAGGAAAGGTAAAATTGATAGTAGAGAAAGTTACTTTTAAAATACATTTCCTCAAATCTTGCATTGTTTCGTATGAATTTATTAGCTAAATCAAAATAAGTTTAAAAATGATGAATAAATTAATATCTATTTTATGAGAGCTTTACATTTACATTTTAAAATCTGAAGTTCTTTTTGCAAGTTTAAATTTTTGGTTGGTATATAATTTTTAAATCAACAAGATAGGAGATTTTCAGATTTTATAAATATTTACAGATTCCCTTTAAAAACATAATATTTATTTTCATGCCCCAATCACATTCATCTGTTATTTAAAGCTTTTAAAAAGAAGAGTTAGTTTTTAAATAGTTTAATAGTGACTTCTTACAAACTTTTTAAATTTAAATAAATCAATATTTTTACGTGGTAAGATACGATAAGGATGACTATATTAAAATCATAATTTAGGTTATTAAAACACAAAACAGAAAGTTCTTTTTTAATTTTTAATCACTTTCGTCCGTTTTTATCTTAAAAAAACTCCATAAAAAATAATGCATTACCGCTCAAGTTGTCAGTGATTAAATGGTTTAAAGTAATGTTTTCATTTCTCTTCTTTATTACTCGGTTTTTATAAGAAAATATTCCATTAAATTACAAGAATAGAAAAGTAGGCTTCTCAGTTGATATTTTTCTTTAAAAGATTGTCAAAAATTTAAAAGCTGCATTTACTTAACTAAAAATCACGGATTTAAGGCAATTCTGAATTCAAATTCCTGCAAAAAATAAACAGACCCAAATGAGAACAGCTGATATAAATAAAGTTCGAGGAAATTGAGAGAAGCATTAAAGTTAAAAAAATAAAATTATCATTTATATTTTTTATTATTTTTTTTTTATATATAAGAACAAGGTGAAAATTATCGTACAGAATAAATTGCAGAGTTGATATAAAAGACAAATAGCTCTAACGACGAATTCTGATCCGAGATTCCATAAAAAATTGCAGTGAAAAATCTTTTTTTTTTTACAAAAAGGGAATATTATTTGAAATTCTTATTCAAAAAGAAGATATTATTTGAAATTCAAGATTAATAACGAACTGAGTTATTTGAAGAAAATTAAAGTTTCGTACGACCTGAGAAGATTAGTTTCTTTTACTTTTCTGCAAATCCTTGTATTTATAGTAAAGTCAAAGAAAAGAAACCGTTCTTTTTAATCAAAAAAATTTCTTAAAAATACTCTAAGTACTACTCAAACTATTACAGTTCAATATATCACATCTAATTTACATTTTTCCGCTGAAAAGACTTCCATTTTCTTATTCCTTCATCCATTAATGGAATGATGAAAGAATAATATTTCATCAACCAAATTTCATTATAAGGTAATAAGAGATGAGTAATTAAACATTATTTTTAAAAACAATTTATCGTAAATTACTACAGCTCTTTGAAATTATCTTTAAATCAATGGTTATACCATAAAGTTTTATATTTTCCAAAATAATAAGATAAACTTAGAATTAATTGATCTTATTTGAACCGCATTTAAAAAAAATCATCTTATTGTAAACTAAAAAGTCTGAAAAACCAACAGAAGGAATAAAGCAACAGAAATTCCATTTACCTTTTGAAAGAGCAACAATACTCTAACATCCTACGTCCGTCTCTACTCCATCCTGCAACTCTTCAACTCACAATAAACCAAAAACCAGCAATCCCCAACCTCGAGAAAATGCCAAGAGCAGCGACGAGGAGCAAAAAACCCCAGTTCGTCCCAGCACAAGAGGCCACCGATCTCGTCGCCGGCGAGCACAGGTTTCGCGCGCGATTCAGTGGAGCAGGTCCGCGACGGACCAGACGCGTCCGTCGACTGGCGCGGCTAACCGTCGACTGAGGCGACTCTGCCGCGCGCGCTTTCCACGGCTCCGGCGCCGCTGTTGCTGCTCGCCCGGCGACGCGCGCGCCGAGCGATTTTCTGCCGGGGCTGCCGAATTTTTGTCCGCGCCGCGATTTATTCGTCGCCGGCCGGTTTCTTCGCGACGAAGGAGGGGCGGGTGGAGAGGGCTGCGTTTCTTGCTGGGCTTTTTAGTGGATTTTTCACTGAATGGAGGACGGGAGCTGATGAATAGAAACTACAGCATTGATTGCTTGTTGTTCTTTTTTTTTTTTTTTTAATAGAACTAGGCGAACGACCGACGAGACTTAAAGCGAGCCGTAAGCGCAGATATAAATTTGAATAGTTGAGTTGTTTCTGGACATTTAGCTCCGCAAGCGTTCCTTCGCGGCCTAGTCCGACTTGCGCAAATCGGCTTGCCGATTCGTGGCTGTGTAGCCAAGTTAGGAGTAGCCCTTGGGGCGCCCTGAGACGATTAGAACCCCGAGAGAGAGAGAGAGCTTACTTCATGGTATATGCGGGTCCCCACGTGCACAGGAAAGCCGCAAGGCAGACCTGGGGCCGTCAGGCTCGAGGGCAAGGCTGAGGAAGGCGTTGCGTAGGCTTCCATATGTCTCAGAACTGGTAGAGTTTTTTTACTGAACTTAGGCCGCTTTGAGTCTCTCCGACCGCAACGCACGACCCGACGCTCCATTATACCTGCGCGTGCGCACGTCCGCAAGACTGCAATAAAATGTAGGCGAGTTTTAAACTCTTTAAGGAACATTTTATATTATTGTAAGCGTCGGAGATAAAACATCTGTATAAAATAAGTTAGAAAATGTAGCCGTAAAAGAATACTTGTAAAACACGACGGCTGAGCAATCCGACCGACTCGAACATCTGGCCCACGGACGGCGCTCGGGGAAAAAGGTCAAAAAAGGGTCAGCGCGGTTTTCTCCGAGCACACCGGATACCTGCACGGGAAAACGGGCTACCCCTTCCACCTCTGTACCGAACTATCAAGCCGACCAGAAGCAGAATGGTCAGTCAGACTTTGCACAGCCTCCGTGCGCTGACCTTCCGCTCGTACGTCCTTCCGTGCTACTCTGCCCGTTTTGCCTATAGTTAGTTGCGCGTCGTTTCGCTTTAATATCAATCTTGTGTTTGTCTTAACATTTTAAATTCAGTCTAATATTATTTCGATAATTTCATGTATTAATTTAGTTAAACATTAAAATATTGTTATCCTTAAAAAGCGGAAGTCAATTTTATATTTATTTTTCGTAACATTTTGTCCCGAAAATGGGGGGTATAGGATTGTTCGAGATTTGTGGGACTTTTTTGTATAAGTTATATTTTTCGTCACAACCAACTTTTTTTATTTTAGCCATGTTGCATTGAAACTAATCTAAATTTACACACTAGATCATTAAAAAATCACTTTTCTGATATTTAAAAAATGTTTAATTTAAGTTTGTTGCACATTTATAGAGCCAGGCAAGTGAAAATATGAATTTCACTAAAAATAAAGATAAATTGAAACAAATAAAACCTAGAAGCTTCTCACACGTCATTAATTATTTGAAAGTTGACGACTTAACGCAGTGAAGAAAAGTTCCATTGTGAAACTATATAGAAACTAAAACGAGTCCAACAATCTAGCCTTCCGATTCAAATGAATATTATACGACTGCGCCTAAAATCATCACCTTGGCGCGTAAGCCCATTAACTTCTAACTCGGAAGCTTTTGGCTTATGTGCAGCAGCGCGAGCTCATAATTCGTTATCGGTGCGGCGAATTCGACGGAACAATTTCGATTTCACAAAGCGTGCATGCAATTACGGACTCGACGATATTGCATTACGCCGTGCGCTGATTAATCCGCGTTCCGCCGCGCGCGAGCAATGTAACGAGGCAGGAAATTTTCGCCGCTTCAAAAATCCCGGCCGTTTTTGCCTCGTCCAAGCTCTCGCAATTACGGTTCTCGCGCCGCGAGCTCTGCGAAAAGATGCGCCGCGGATCTCGCCGCGTTGTTGGCGGGGGAAAGTTTTGACAGATGAGGAAAGTTGATTAAAATTCATAAAGTCTCTTTATTTCTTTTTTCCTGCTTTTTTAATATTAAAACTTTCGAACAGCTCGCGCAAAACTGACTTACCTGCGGAAGAGAAGTACTGGCTGCAAAGTTTCACCGGTATTTGCAGCAGCTGTCTATTTACTTCGTAATATAATTTACTTAATTAAGGAGGTTTTTTGCGGAATAATTTCAAACCCAATAATCATTCAACAGATAATATAGTAGTAATCAATTCACTCTGAACTACCTGTTTGTATTACATCAAAGTTGATGGCATGCAAACTATTGTTAAAAACCTAAAACATTCATATTCCGTAGCTACTGATAGAAAAATCTATAACAGCAAAGTTTTATACTATTTAGTTTTTAACCAGGTTTCTAGAGACTATTATTTTATTTTGTATTTTTACACGAATGTTTTGACGGTAAACCCAGACCCAGACTGGTTGGCCGGTCGTTACACCGACCGAAGACAGCGACATTCCATTAGGTGTTAAAGTATTCAAATTAGAGACATAAATTTATTGTCGATTTACCAGCGTTGGAAAGTCCCAGACCCTTGTACCTCTTCTTATCGTACTAACTTGCGCAAAGTTCCGAACTTTCTTATTGCCCTAATTTCGACGTGAAGAAAGGAGGAGATAAGAAAGAAAGTTCTTCAAATTGACCAGCCAGTAAATTGTACCGCCTCTTGTTATCTACCATTGCAGCGAATTTATAAATTCGAGTTCTGTAACGAACTTCAATAAGACAAATAAATTTTATTCCCAGTTAATCTGCATAACTACTGACTGCAAATAGATATCCGGGAGAATTATTCGCAAACTTTGATCCATTAACGAACCTTATAAAGCGACTTGTTACAAAGTCCCAATTGCCCACAAGCACACCTTACATTAAATCATAATAAAAATAAAGCATCAAAATTAAAATCCCAAGCCGAAAGCCACGCTGTTTCCATACCCTTCGAAGTGGAGCGGGCGAAATTCATGCATATGCATACGCAGAAGCAAGGGCAAGAAATAAGAGTGAAACCGAGTCAGGGCTGCTCGAAAAAGCACTCGCGCACAATAAGCTGCAGCAGCATCGCTTCTCTCCATCCGTTGTGCTCTCTCTCTCTCTCTCTCTCTCTCTCTCTCTCTCTCCACCTCCCCCGCATATCAATGCAGCGGTCGCCGTGAAATTCGCGAGATTCCAAGGGCAGCTCGCATGCAAAGCTGGGCGGTGGCTCGCGTGACGAGCTACAATACGCTGGAAACCGGAAGTCGCAGCGGGGGTTTTCGTAGTTTCGTACGTGGCTCGATTCCCCCGACTCTCTCCCCCCCCCCTTTCTCTCTCTCTCGCGACGGAAAGTTCGACGAGGGCGGAACGTGTCGCGGGAGAATGTAATTGGAAGTTTCTTTCCCGACGAAATCCTTTTCTGGGCCACAGTTGGGGCGGCTTATTGAATCCGACCGGCAGGAAACGGAAGGCATTATAATATTTATTGGCTCGCGGCTTTTTGTCTTGGAAGAAGAATTTGGCGCGATACAAGTTTTTTTTCTTGGTAGAATGCCGGTTACGGATACGAGGGAGGGAGGGAGGCAGTTTTTGAATTGTAAAATTTTCAGAGTTTGATTGGATTGGCTTCTTTTTGTAAATTGGAGGATTATGTTGAAGGTTAGTAGAAGCTTCGTTTGGACGTAATTTCTCGTTTGTATTTTTAGAAGCATTTAGCATAGATACACAAAAAATTGTAAATTTAAATTGAGTAAGAACACATCTTTTAAATTAAATCATACTTTTTATACTCTTTGTTTTAAACTTCTAATTTTATCGAAAAAAATTTGCTGCTGATGAATTAATATTAAAAAATAATGCTACTAAAGAGCAATAATAAATGCAAGAGCATTATTGCATAAAGTCTTTTACCAAATAAAAAAACAAAGTTAACCTTTTCTATCAGCCACTTATCATCCAACGTACAAAATGAAACTCGCCTCAGCTCAACATTTCACGCCGCCCATCCTAAACCCACAATATTTATCAAAAAGACAAAAGCCAGCGTCGTCCGATCGAAGCCCCGGTAAAACCCGCTATCGTCCGCACGCCGCAGCTGACCCAATAAGCCTTTAGGAATGGCCGTCCAGCCCTCTTAGATCCCGATCCTCGCCGGGGGCGACAGCGGCAGCATTTAATAGGGAAGCGCCGCAAGGTGACATCAAAGTTCTCGCCTATTTCGCCCGTGTGCACAGAGGTACTTCGCCGCCAGGCGGCAAGTTCGAAGATCGCGGAAGGCCGATAATGCCCGCCGATATCGGCAAAAGTCCCTGAGCTTTCATCGACCGCGGCTGCGCCTCCCCCGCCCCCGCGCCCCCTCCGCCCCGGAACTCGGCCTTTCGCGAGCAAGGTCGTCGCCGCCGCTGCCGGCGGCTGCCTTAATGGGTTAACTTTTCCTTTTTTCACGTACGAGGCTCTTTTCATTACACCCCCCGACTGAGAGGGCCTCAATGACGTTTCGCGCGCGGGGAATGCTGCTTTCCGATGCCTGATTACTCTTGTTGTATATTCTTGTTTCTGCTCGTTGTGCGGCTTTTCCGCTGGAATTGGAAATAGTTCTCGTGTAAACGTTCACTTGGAAAGTGTTTTTTACCTAATGGAACGGTAGGAATTCTAGGACAAGGGTATGCTTTTAATTTGATTAACATCTTGCTGAGTGTGTAATGTGTATAAAAATAATTTATAAGACTTACTTAACTTCAATGATGATGCAGATGGTTTTGTCGATTATTTTAAGAAAATAAATAAAAAGGTACACTTCACGTCAATATTTCATATGAAGGGAAATTTCATCGTATAAATTACACTCTAATATTTTATACTGTTCTACCTGTTCGTTAAACAACTTATTAGATACTTGGCTTATTTTCCACCACAAGACGTTGAACAGCCGATTATTAAGACAATCTTCTTTTTTTATTTTGCTCTCTGAGGGCTGCGAACTTCGTTAGACGATGTACTTATTTAGGCGTTAAGCTGCTTTGCCTTTGTCCCTGCACTCTCAGAGGCAGTCTATCTCAAGTTTTCTCGTAATTATATTAAGCTCGCCGACTGTTTGCGGAAGTTTCTTAGTCTCGTTAATTAAAATACTCAACTTGGTTAAAGGAAACGTAGGACTAAAGATCGTTTCCGCGACTGCTTCCGAGCCCGGATATTTATGCTATAAGCTTCTCAATGGTATATATAACAGCTTATTTGAATTTTCTTTGGATAGCGTCTTATTTGCATTAATGTAAGAACTCGATTCCCTTACAATTAGTGCTCCTTTCGTACGCCGCACGTGTTTTCATTAAAGATGTCTTTGATCGGCTCGTGTTTCTCAACCACTTGATAGTCTATCTCTCGTCTCTAATTTAACTTCTATGAGAAAATAACTTTCAATTTTAATAATCAATTTCACATTAAATTGACGCGATGCATTCAACATATATAAGCATACTTTTTTTAAAACCTGCAGCACATTTCCTTTATTCCTCTGCTCTCATTATTTTCAGCGTAAAATTCGTTTACTCTTTTTTCAACGTAACATACTCTCGTTACTCAATTCCTGTCTTGATTGGCGTATTCCTCGGACCTCTGCAATTTACGCACAACCTTATCCTCGCGCTGATGGCTTTCACGTTGGGTGGTTAGCCTTACACGTTTTAGACAATATAATCTATTATCGCTATAAAATAACAAGTGTACTTCCTTGGGCTGAGTAATTGAACGTTATGTAAGTGAAGAAAGCATCCACAGGCCCGTGTAAAAAAATGGTATAGAATATACATAATTATTGCATATACGTTTGCCCAAGAATTAACCTACAAACTACACATCATTTTTTATTCACACGCAAAATGTGGAAAAAAGAAAACGCAGAAGCAGAAAGCTTAGCGAAAAATTTTCTCTTCTTGTGTTTTGTTTTTTTGTAGTTTATAGGTTAATTATGCATATACTATGTATACTCTATGAATGTCCATTCCTGGGGAAACGTATACGCAATAATTATGTGTATTCCATACCATTTTTTTTACATGAGGGTCGCGGAGGGATGCGGAGAAAATTGGCCCTTCGGGCGATAATTTAAAATTATAAAGCTCGTACGTTTAACCCACGCAATATTCTGCTTTAAATTTCAGCTCTGCGATGGTTTGATACTATATTTAGGTTAGAGATTACGATACATGCTGATAATTTTTCTTAATGAGCTTTTGTTCTACATTTAGTGACGAATTAAATTTATTTAAATCAAACAGAAAGCCGTTCTTTAAAATTGAAGTTAAATTATTAGTCTAAAGATAAAAAAAAATAGAATAATTCAAACGAAATAATTAAATAACATTTATAAAGAACATTACTCGTCTTCGACCAACAACAAAAGTAACGACTGCAAACTACATTCTTCATGCTAACTATATCTGCTGAATTCTACTTCACGGCAAAAGCTACGTTTGTCTCACAGACGTGCACGTCCGACGAGAAGATCCGGAAAGCGGCGGTTATAAAAGGCCAGGAATACCCTCGCACGCGCGTCACCTATTCCGCTCCTCTTTATTTCTTCGCGAAATAAAGGCCACCAGCCGAGCGCAAAGCACTTTGCATCTACAAAGCCGCGCGCAGAGAGACTCGCAGGCAGCCGTGGCGCGTCTTGTGCAACGAATCGCAAAATGGTTTCTTCCGGAATTCCGTGGGATCCTTCGAAAGAAGCCCGATTGCTCGGCGCGCGCACGACGGGGATTGGCCCGGAAGACTTCAAAAGACCCTAATTTTCCTGCAAAACGCGAGGAGTCCGAGAGCGGCGGGGGGGAGGGGGGAACCAAGCTGCTCGCAGACGGGAAAAACCTGCATGAATGGCAGTTGTCGCTCCAGGGGAAACGCTGGGCTGATTGCGTTTCGGTGCTCTTCTTTAAGCGACGCTCGAAAAGCGCGAAGAGGAGAAGGAGAAATATAACGAGATCTCGGCCCCCCCGCCGTCAGTACCCGAAGTAGGAAAGGTAAATAAGTACTAAATGATGGATTTAGCTTTTTAGAGAGGCAACCTGTTAGCTAGCGGTTATTTTATGGGGTAAGGGAAGCAGCTTCTGTTTTATGGATATGGGTTTATCAAAAATGAAAGTTCCCCGTTCCGGAGCAAATTATTGCCGTAAATAAATGATTGATTAAGAAATAATTTCTTCATCGTTTAGTCGTAAAAATTGTTCTTACTATTTAAAAATAGAAAATCGTTCATATAAATGATTGATTTCCAAAGAAATTCTGAGAATTATTTTTCGTTTAGTTAAAATAACACGCAAATTTACTTCAGCGGTTTATATAAATAATTCTATTTTTACAACAAAGCCGCGGAGTATAAAAACACATTTTTTGAAATACAATTCTTTTTTTATTCCAATGAATTAATCAATAATTGGATATTTTTCCGTCCTAAACTGGTTTCAGAATTCAAATCCAAAATTATATTCGCAACTCTCCACGCAAAAGTAAGCAATTTAATTAAAGTTAAGGAGGTTCAAGCCTTTCATGCGCGAAGCTAGGAAAGCGGGGTCCCCTCCGCAGCCCACGATTTCGACATTTTGTTTACGTTGTCCCTTAGTTCTTTGTCAAATTCCTGGTAAGCGATTCACAGCCGGGCGCATTTTGATTCCTTGATTGTTTTTCTATAAAACTATCGCTGTTTTAAGTTAATCTCCACTTTTTTTATCGCGAATTCTTAGCCTCCTTAGTCAAAATATTTCGCAGCCCATAAGAGCACTGTGTATTTCACGTAAAGTTTATTGCTCTTTTTCTCAATGGAACCCTGGTGAAAAATATAAAAAATCATACGTCTTATTTATGATATTTTGAAGTTATATTTATCGATTCTGCGTTAATTTCTGCATTTTCACGAAAGTTTTGAGCCACCTTAAGACCAAGTTTGGATCCACTATAGGCAGCTCTCCTATAATGTAAGAAAGGTCTTCCTGCCAGTCTCCCGCGCTATTGATCCATTAGTATGCGAAAGCGAGCGTAATGGGAGATTATTACCTTCAAGGCGATAAAGTCATCGAAGAACTTTTCAATATCATTGGCGTCAGAGTATCCGGCAAGCCGAGTGCTATCGAGCGGAAAAGGCGATAGTCAGAGGGAGAGAGGCGCCTTTGATGAATAAGTCAGTGACGGGAGGGGGGAGGGGAGAAGTTTCCCAGCTCGGATTTGGGATTGCTGGTCAAGTTCTGCGGCACATGAGAGCGTGTCAATCTTGAATAGTGGCCCGACCCTAAGAGCCCCTCGACAATGAAAGCTGTATCCCTCGGCGAGGTATTTTCAAGCTCGGATGAGCTGCAGCCTTGATACGTTGTTATGAAATTGCGTTCGCTTTAGGTCAGTATTTTTTTCTCTTCGGCTTAGAGGGTGGCATTCTGCGCAGCAGCTTCCTTTGTTGGAGGTAAATAGACGTATTTTGATGCTCCGAGAAACATAATGCTTATTCGATTCACGAGAGAAGCGTTCTCTTATCTTCTGCGCCATTTACAGTAAATCGATTGGGAAGATTGTTTGCGAATATTCCGGTGCCACTGCAAGCTCTGTTTGAATACAAGTCGAGCATCCCTTATGGAATGTTTGCTGCGAAGTTCTTATGATTGTTTAGGTCGTGCTATAGGTATTCCGGAACTTTTCGTACATAATAAATATTCTCAAAATTAGAAATTGCTAATTGCTGTTGTTGCTTACAACAGCAACAGCTGCTGATTACAGCTCCATTCTCCCAAGATCGATGAACGAAAATAACAATTCATTTCAGAACGCAACCTTAAACCACACAATGAATCTTCGCCTAAAGCACAAAGTACCGTTAACAGAAGAGACCCACTCAATCCGGCAAATGAATGCTCGGCGCGGCCTCGGCGGCTCGGGAGCGCAGGCAGCGCGCGGCGGGCTATCGTGCAGCAGCATCAGCAGCAGCCTCTCGCGTGCGCGCGGAAAACAATGCCAGCCGCTGGAATCCGGCATCGACGTTTCGCCCGAGTTTCCCCAGACAGTATTAGCCCCGGCTGCGAGGAAATTGACTGGAGGATGCACGCCCGATCCCGACAATGCTCCGGAGGCGCGCGGGCTAAGAATGCATTTTAACCCGACAAAGACGGGGAGGGGGGGGAGGTAGCCTGAGCTGTTTACGCGCCGGAGAAATGGAAAGAATGCCGTCCTCTCTCTCTCTATGCGGATCTGAAGAGCTGCCTCTTTCGATATTCTGTTTGTCGAGCGCATTGTGTGGCAGGGGTCGTTATTTTATTGTTCAAGTTTGCTGACTACTTTAAGAGGTTTATTGAAGAGTGAACAAAAAGTATGCAAGAAGTTTTACTTAAGGCTGTAATTGGGTACTGTAATTGGGTCGAGAATAAAATGTTTAATCGATGCACAACACCTTAAATAGTATCATATCTACTGGTAGACCTAAGTAAGTAAAAGGTTTGTAGGATTTGAAAAATAACGACAGTTAGAAATTGAATTTCATACTTGTGTTACGGGCCGCGAATTAAATTGAGGACCGAGCAAGGCAGGAAAAAAGTGGACGACGGGACTCGAACCGGGGACCA
>JAWWEM010016858.1:0-22028 GCA_035582935.1 Ormyrus thymus | reverse complement strand
GTATAATGAGCTGGCGAAGAATTTCAGTACCGCAGGACGGCGGAACAGCTGGAGAAGCCTTGAGAAGCCCCTCGAAAGGTAAGTTTATTAAATTTTCAGCAGCCAGGCCTTGTTTATCATACTCGCGCAAAGCGACAGCGCCCTCAGCGCGGCCGAACAAGCGCGCGATTCTTTTGCCCCGACATCGGCAATACAAATCAAACAAGTTATTTATGTATCGGCCACTCGTTAAAAGCCGCGGCGCAACGGCAATTGAACGGGCGCGCGGCCCGCAAAAAAGTCAAGCCGCGCGACGCGACGCGATTCGAGTCCCGGGCGCGCAAAAAAGCCGCGCGCCCCGCCAGGTGTCTTGTTATAGCTTCCGAAGTGCGCGGCTTCCCGTGTTTTCTCGGCTCGCGGCTGATTTTCGATCGTGCCCGGCGCCGCGGACCGCCGCGGACTGTATCTGCCGCCGGGTAATGAGTGACGACAGAGTCGTGGAGGAGGCAGCGCGAAACTGATAGCGTAAATAATAGGCGATAAGGGGGAGTGCGTAGCCGATGATCTTTATTTTTAGTTCTCGACGTTTGTTTTCGACGGAAAAGTTTTTCGTTATTCACGAGCGCGGAGTTGTTGAAGCTATGATGAAGAAATTATGTGAAGAAATCGGTCGTAAAGATATTGCGCTCTTTTTTATATGACAGTATAAATATTTATGATTAATTGGTTGCTTTTATTTTGATACTTTTTTTTTATTATTGTACGCGTACAAAAAAGTATGCTAAAAATACCTATAGTACGATAAAAATTGGGGAAATATCAGTGAAGCTACTATACAAAAATTTAATCTTTCTGTTTTAAGAGACTATGCAAATTTACAAGTTTCTTATACGATAAATTGGCTGTTTCTTTCGTCATTATTAAATACGCTCTTAAGATTTCTTTTATACAAGTAATAAATCTTTAAAGCCTAAACTATTGCAGCCAATCGAAATCCAAGCCCTTATCTTATACACAGAGAGAAAGGATTATTAATATGACGACGTATTAGTAATATTCATTAATATTTAATGAATGTGACTACATATTAGTCATTTTTCCCTGTGTGTACGAGGTAAAAAATAATCTAATTCAAGTTTCATCGAACTCGATGCTCCATCTTGCTCTTCCCTGCCGATGTCTATCAATTTAAAGAGAACGGCAAAGAATTAAATCGAAACGCAAAAACTTGTGTTTGCTCATTGATAAACTCCAGGCATTGTCAGCCCAGACTGGCTGCGGCACCTCGGCAAACTCGGAGCCTCTCCCCAGACCTGACAAAATTCGCGCGCAGCTCTTTTTAATCGCCTCGCGCAAAAACGCGAGACGCGCATTCGCCAGAAGGGGTCATTGAAAAAGTTCATGTTTAAACAGTTCCCAAGAGCTGACGTCACCGCAGTCGCGTATATTTACATTGCTCGTCTAATTAAACCGGGCAGACGCGACTGTACTTATACGTTCGATGACGATTTCGGGCCGCAAGAGGTGTGTCTTGCACCGACAAACAAACGCGTCGTCTTCCTTTTTCTTTTTTTTGTGCGCGTCGCTGCCTTCTAAATTCGGAGCTTTTTCAAGAGTTGTGCGCGTCGGGCGAATTCCTTTTGCGTCTCGCCGGTGTGATTTAAAATTCGATCGATCAAACGCGTTTGATCGGGCTGATCGAGCGCGAGAGACGTTTTTCTGGGTTTTTTTGCGAAAGACATATTTTTTTTTTAAGAGAACAGTTTTTTCCTCGTCGATGTGTACACGCGGATTTATTGATAAGATTTTGACGGATTTCGGATTCATTCGTCAAAATTTTTTTCCGAAAAAGTCGGCGATTGTGTAATCCAGTAGTATTTATTATAAACTCCCCATTTTCTTTCCTTTCAACTTGGATCAATGGACTTTCCAATCAATTAATGAACGTCTAAAAGTAAAGCGCTTTCTCAAAGCATTAAAATCAGTGAAAATTTTGAAAAAGAAGCACACGACTCCGAAGCATTACCCCAAAAAGAGCTTATCCGGAACAGCAATCACTTCTAGCACAATCATTAGCCCTCCATTTAGCTTAAAGGAGGACGCCGAAACGACCGGCGCCGGACTAAAGACTCCACTTAGCCGCGGGGCAAAAGACGCATCGCACCTCCGATCGTTGCGCATTTACGTCTAAAAGCGTCTGTCATTAAGCGTGATTTTCCCACAGCGACCAGCCAAAACTCGTCCAGGTAGCGAGGCGATTATGTGGATCGCTCCGCGACCTCGATTCTCTTTCATCCTGCCCCCGTCAATGCTTAGAAAGAGGAGTGCATAATCAAAGACTCCCGATGCCTGCGGAAGCGAAATAAAGGCGATGCTTCTTTTATATTTGGCTTTCCGGTTAAGGAAATTGTCGCTTTGAAATTTGTTCTTAATTAGATAAGTGTAGTTGAAAGGTTGATTACTTTCTTATTTCGCGGGAAGTTTTGCAAAACAGGTAGGCGACGTTCGAGAAGGATATATTAATAATCGAATATATTAATAAATATACATTTATTCTCTTTTTTATTATTTTTATATATTTAAGTTATTTATTACGATAACTTAGGTACCGTCTGTTAGAATCATTTCATTTTCCGTTCAACAAAAGAAGATGATTAGACGAAAATTTTGAAAATTTAAACATTTTTTTGTTGTTTATTGTTTGTAAGAAAAGTGTGCGTAAACATACGCGATTCTTACGAGCGGTGTCAATAATTTTAGCTTCGATAACGTCGCAACTCTCTCTCTCTCTCTCGTTCTCTCTCTTTGCTCTCTCTCTCGCTCTCCTCTCTCTTTCATTAACTTTTTTCGGATAGAAAACTAACCGACGAAAAATGTCATCTGTACTCTTTTGTTTACTACGTGAGCGTTGCGCTGTTGCCGATTTTTTTTGCTGTGAATCCCTATCTACTCTCTCGCTCGCGTCAATATAGCGCGCTCTCTCTTCTCGATAGAAATACCTTAATTCACCTTTTGCAACTTTTCTTGCAGTTAGCAGATGTTCTAAAATTTCGGGCAATATTCCTTTCCTTACGCTACTTTTAATGAAGCTACAATTTGCCAGAGTTTTAGTTGTGTCATCCTTTGGGACTTAGTCCCCAGTACTTTGAAGTGTCATATAACAAAGATTATGTGCCATAATTATACTTGGATACAGAGAATTGAAATCCAATGTAGCAATGGGATCATTGTAATATCCACGAATAGGTTCTATAACGGTAGCTTCTTCAAATTGTTCATCCGATCCTTGACCATGATGCATTGGTATGATATATCCTCTTTCAAACAAACTAAAATTACCTCACTTTTTCGTTACGCTTATGATGATTCGATAAAGCAAGACTCTTTTTCGCGGTATGTAATTTTGCAATGATAATCAAGAGGAAAAACACGTACGTTTATAAAAAGAATATTTCTTTTACAAATTCGAATGCAAGGCATTCTTAAAAAAAGTAGCCTTGTTTATAAAAAGAAGATAATACGCATCTGTACGGTTAAAAACAGACTTTTAAACGCTATTTTCTCAGCTAGAGTTTAATTTTTAAAAAAAAAAAGTATAAAACCTGCTTACCCCGCTTACATATATGATTTACGACGATCTATTCATCTTCGGCGTTATCAAAGACAACTAGACTCAGACTGAAAGCTCGAGGCCACGACAATCATAGATTAAAGGTGCTCATACTCTCCGAGCAGCCGAGGCCAATGAACCCATCCGGCTGCGATACCCGGCATTGAAAAGAAGCTGCCTCGCATCAAAGGCGAAGGAAGCAAAGCAGTCGGGCTCTATCCGGGCAGCAGGTGCGACCTATTTGAAGCTTGCGCGCACGCAGCTTCTCCCACGCGTCCCTCGGGCCTGTATCTGGACCGCGCAGGTAACGAAACGTCCGCGCGCACGCCTAATGACAAGCTGTAAGTGCGATCCCACGCTCGATCCTTTTCCCGGGGCCCTTTGATTTCCTAGCCGGGAGAAAGTGTACGCGGCTGCACCTGCATGGGAAAGCAGAGTCTAAACCAGAGCGGATTAATGCGCCGATCGTTTATCACTGCCGGATTAATTCCTCGCCTCGCGCGCTGGAGGTGGTATTTCATTTTCTGGCTGCCGGGGCTAGATGGCTTTCGCAACGGACGAGAGATAGCGGCTATTTTTCGGCTCTGCGCGTGTACTTGGGAATTCGGTCGGAGGCTAGCGGGCTTTAGACGATTACGCGAAGGCTGTTTCAATTGCTTGATAAGCTTATAAATATGGGAGATAATATTGTCCCAGACGATTGAAAAATACAATTAGTTCCTAGACAATGCGAGCTGCGGTTACTCTCCGTCGAGATAAGGAATATTCTTGTGCTTTTTAGTCGTACATAATCGTTGAGTAAGTGATTAATAGTGCGGTAAATCGATGAAGTACTCGATAGGGAGAGCTGTAACTGTACTCATTTCCTTGATATTCATCGAAGTAAACTGCACGCCGCGAGACTGAATCGAATCAATTTGTTAAAAAGACTATGAAATATTTATGCACTTCGCTTCCCGGCGACGATTTACGCCGCCGATAGCGACGTTGAAAAAGGCGGCGCTATCCAGTGAAAATAAAAGTGCAACCTATCACGATGCAGACGGGGAAATTCGCTTTCTAAATGTATTATGCGCGCATCAACTCAAAAAAAAGAAGTGGGCAGGCGCGAGCCAAGTGGTAATTTCGACGCGAGAGTCCTGCGAGCGGACAAAAAAAAAACAGAACGTCGGGCATCCCGGCGCGAGAGTCAAAAGCACGAGTCGTCGCACGAGACGGACGGAGTATTTAAATGCGAGCGCGCCGAATTCATTACCAATTCATAGCGTGGAAACTGCACATACATTAACCCTCCGCCGACATTCGGAGATGTATATACATAAGTGCGTCACGGCGCGTCTCGGGTGGGCGAAAGGCGATTCTTATGAAAATTTCATTTAATTTCCGAGAAGCACATAATTGAAGGCCAATAAGTGCACGGGCGCCTTTATTCCGGAGCGGCCTGCACGCCCGTCAATGTAAATATCATTTTTTAATGTTAATGCGCCGACAATTAAAATGATACTTCGCCGACTTCTTTCTTCGTCGCCTTCTTCGTTTGGAAATATTGTTAGCGCGCTTCGCTGCTTTCGTTTAATGGCTCTGTTTTTATTTAAAACTTACGTCAAAAATCTGGAAAAGGCCTTTAAAAGTGAAATCAAAATCGACGCATTTGATTTTAGCACGAAATGTACGCGAAAAAATACAGAACTAAAATGTACAATAATCTTTTATGCAAGTACTATTAACCTCTCGTCGCAGCTTCTAAAGTCTCGAAAGCTTGAACAAAACCAAACGACGACTCGGCCTTCCGCGAGCCTCGCGGAGAAAAAGCCCCGAAAGCGAAAGCTGCCAGGTCATTACACTTCTCTCGCTCGCACTCTAATCTAACTAACAAATTTACGATGCTTATCTAAGCTCGAGCAGGGCGAGCGCGAGTCTTGGTCGCCGCGTAGATTCGTCCGACGCCGCGCGCGGCTCTCTCGCGGCGAACCGCGTTTTATCGGGCAGACTCATCCTGACGTCAGTCCGCGGCGCACGTGGCGCACGTACACCACGGGCGGCAGCGACGGACACTTATAGGTCGCGCGGCGGCGGCGGAGCGACGTGTGCATAACGCGCTCGTGCTCGTTCGCGACTACTGCGCTTTGTTTGCCCGATGATAAAAAGAGACGCGCGCGCGCGGCTCTGACGGAGGCTCTCGGCAGCGATTGTTTCGATAATTTAGACCGCGCGCTCGCGCGGCTTTTGTTGTACGGCTCGGTTATGTACCCGGTGCTCTTATGCTTTTGGTCATTGTTATATATTCGAGGGAATCGTTTTTGCCGTTTATATAACGCGGAATGAGCAGCTTTGTTTAGCGGTTTGTTCAGTTATATTTATACAGGTTAACATAATGTTTCCACAGAGTATAATGATAAGTGTCATATTTAAAACAAAAAAAAATTCTTAGGAAATCTATACGGGAGTAACCTCTTTTCAAAGTAAAATATGTAGCCGCGAGTAACGCTCACTTCACCCGACGAAAACCCATACTAAATTCGAGTTAAAAAACTGCAGCAGGTGTCTTTCCCAACGACTCTTAAAAAAAAAAACTCAATTTCCACGGCTCGCTCCGCGGAAAAACGGCTAATGCGACGATAAATCAAAATCGGCGAAAGAAAGGCGCCGCGGCCCGAGTCGCGCAATCGCGCATGAAAATAGGCAAAGTCGCCCGCTCGCTCGCGCGTGCGCTCACCAGCGACGACGACGACGACGACGACGACCGAAGCCCCGGCAATTTAGGTTAATAACACAAGAGCGGCGCGTGCGAGTCCGCGGCGACATTATCATTACTTCGCGTCGGCCGCCTAAGTGAAAACGCGTGATATACGGAGATAAAATGCCTTGTGAAAGAGAGCGGCTGCGGAGGCGCGCCGAGCGCAACGAGGAAGAGAGCTGCATTACGCACGAGCTCGTGACTGCTCCGTTCGTAAATCAACTTTGCGCCTTCCGCCGCGATTCTCGAGCCCGCGCGACCGTTTGCTTTTCGATAATGAATTTTTACCTCCTAGCAGCCGAACGCGCTACCGGCTGGCGGCAGTATCTTTTCGCGCAGATATTTCGCGTCGTCGAATTGTCTCGCTCGCTAGAAGCGAGATTGTACCAATATTCTTTGGGAGATATTGCTCTCTCGGAAATAGAGATTAAATCTTTTCGAGCTCTCGCTGTTGGTTCAATTGGTTAATTCGAGCTTCTTTATAAATGGGCCGTCGCATGCCGTTCGCGTTGTTTGCACAACCCGATATTGCTGAGCACCGGAACGTGAACGGAGACTTTCCACGTATAAAACAAAAAGCTCCGAAGCCAAAATCAGACGCTCGTCGATCGACCGAGCCCCCGTCAAACCCAAGACCAACGATCCTCGTCATTGCAAGACTCCGCGACATTCTGCCAAAAGCTGAAATTAGCGAGGGAGCAGCCCGCAATCGACGCACGTCGGCGAAAAAACGGCGAAGCTCGTCGCCGCGCGCGGAGGTGGCACGCATAAAACGAGCGCGCGCCTCGGCTATATTTACGTAAGGCCGGCGCACTTCGGCACGCGCCTCGCCGGCCGCGCCTCGCGGGCAGAGCCCCGAGAGCCGCGGCGCGGCGGTCCGCTTTTGTCTGGCGCTAATCGCGTTAGGCGCTCGCGATTTACAGCCTCGTCGATAAACAAATAACGCACGGCGAGGCTAATGAAATGCGCATCCGGCATTGTTCGCGGCTACCTGCACGCGCTCGCGTCGGTGATTCACTCGCGCGCTGCCGCGATCCGAGAGGGAGAGCGGCGCTCGTGGGGGGGACGTAGTCGGGCGCTAAACTACTTAACAACTCGTAAAGCGCGCGCAGCTCTCGTCCGAGTGCGTAATTCCCGGGCGAGCGCGCGCTCGGGGAAGGAACGCAATTCGCGCGCGAAAACCCAATTAACATTACTCTTGCTCAGCGCCGAACGCTCTCCGCTCCTCTTTCTTCCCGCTCGTTCCTTTCTTTTCCTCGGAGCGGCGGCGGCGGGAGAGAGAAAGAGCTCCGCCCTCATAAAATTCACCGGAGTTAATTGAGTCCTTGGCATCGCTTGTTACGCCCGAAATGCCCGCGAACGAGCTATAAAGTAGTGCATCTAATTTGTCTGTCACGCCACGGCTACGGCCCAACCGCAAATTATCGCATTGTGCGTATGCCAAGTGTAAAAAGTTTTCAAGTATTTTAACCTTTTTTTTATATGCGCGTATACGTCCTCGGCGCTTTTGCCGTGTGAGTAATAATTTATGCAGTTTTTCTGCCGGGACTTTTTAAACATTATTGCAACGCCTTTTTTTTGCAAGTGTTCTGTAAATTAAAATTATGGAAAATTATTTCTGGGTTCGTTGTAGAAATATTGTTCTTGTTATTACGCAAGGGGACTTTTCCATTGAAAACAAGTTGATGCTGAAAAATTATACCGATACCGCATAGCGGCTAATTCAAAATGTATCTATTTAATACCTCATTTAACTTTGAATATTATGAAAAACACTTCTCATTGCCAATACAATGTCCCACTCTGACACCAATACGTCAGCAAACAGATATGAAATTCCGATCTACAGAAACTGGACTCGGTCACGCAATTACATAGAAATATCGCTAATCAGGCTCGATCGCTCCAAAGGCGACGGCGCGCCGTTCTATCCTGACGCGAACTTTCGCCGCTTTCGGATAATCGATTTTCGTCCGCGAGCTTGCATTTACATACGCTAATGACGTGTTTCGAGAGCTCTTGAAAGCGTGGGACGAAGATGACGGAGCCGCGATATTGTCGCGAAATCATCCGCGAAAGTTCCGCGCGCGCGCACTCGCATCTCTTGGCTTGTCCCAGCCAATTAATTGGCCCATTAATGCCGCTTATATTTATAGTTTGAATTATTGGGCTAATCACTTGATTAGTTATTACGGAGAAATGTAAATTCGAGATTATTATTAGACTCCTGCCTGATTCATTAAAATCGTTAGCCGATCGCTTAATATAAAATAAATAATCTCTGCGACGTTAAATATTTTATGAAAAAAGCGAGCGATTTACGTAACTTTTTCACCCTCGAGCGACAAATCATTTTTTCAATCAAGCCTTTTTCAATAATCCCCCTTTTTTTCGCGAGACCACCGCGCGCGGACCGTTCCGCTTTTTCAATTTCTCTCCAGGCCCATGGCGTCGCACCTTCGCAGCCCAGGCCTCCCACTTAATTTTTGCCGGAGAAATAACGTTTCGGCGCTCTGGGGGTGAGATTAATTCGCGACGTCATTAGCGCAATAACTCGGCATCCTGTCGCAGCGGCAAGTATACGGCCGAGGCTCTCGGCAGAGAGAGGCTGAAATTACGGCGAGCGCGGCGTGATTCAAGCGCACGTACGGCTATCATGAGCCGTAATCATCATACATCGCCCTGGGAAGACACTTAGCAGTTAGCGTACGAGCTTCTGACTAAATATCCTCGAGCGCGCGGGCTGCATCAAGTATGCAGGCCTCATGTTTATAAACAATTATCTTATATCAACTCGATTGCCCGCGATGAAATGAATTAGATTCGAGCGTAATCTAGTTTTGGCCTCGGCGTTCGCTTCTGGTATTCATGAGCTTTTAAATAAACTCAGATGAAAGCAGCTGAGAAGCCGGACTTGCTCATTCACCTTTTCCAAGACTCGAGATAGTTGTAACGGGAGTTAAACGATCGAAAAAGGTGAGCACAAATCTAAAAAAATGTAGTTGCTTCTCCTGATTGTTATACCAGAACTTTTAACTGTTTCACATAATAACTTAATAATACTTTTAATAGCGCCCGCAAGCCAACTTCATAGTTTCCTACTTTTCTTGAGCCCAAAGTGAATAACCGAGCTTCATTCTCGCGTAAAGACGTATTTTTTTTTCTACCCACAAAACTGTATTTTCTAATAAAATTTCTCCTAAAACATCCACGACTAAATTACCGAAACCACAGAGCTTTTTCTGCATACAGGTCCGTCCGAAATTCTACCAAAAATAAACAGATTCGAATCTATAAACCTAACGTTCCTCTCCGCCAATCAAAGCAATTAACCCTCGCCGCTCAATTAAACCATCTCCCTGGCGTTTTTACCGACGCTAATTAAAGTCATCGAAAAACTTTCCGAAGGCTAGGGGCACGCGTGAGAAGCCTCCCACTTTTTCCCCCTCCCCTCCCCCCGGCGGCAGCAGGCTGCTCTCGAACCTCTTGATTTATATCTCGAAAAGACAGAGAGCAGCAGAAAAATTTCGGCCGACTCCCTCACGTGCGTGGCGTATGGCCGGGATGATCGTGGGACTGCCGCGGATCGGTTATACTTATAAGGAGCGCCGAAGAGAGAGAGGAAGAGGGGGCCTTTGTCCCAGAGGCTAGAAAGGACCGGCCGGATTAATGCAAACGAATTCGTCTTTTTAGCGAGATTTCGGCGGGAGTATGCGGCTTGAGCCCTTCGGGAGCTGCGGGCGGAGGGCAAAAAGGCGGGTAATTGGAGTCGTTATCCCGCTGGTTGACACTGTAAATCAAGGGGAATGCGTTTAATAACGCGACTTGGCAAAGGTCCCCGAGCTTTTTGCCGCGAATGCTCTTAGCGTTCACGGTAAACTCGGCACTTACTCCCAGTCGAAGACGTCATACGCATATTTACCTGGTGCGTTCTTTTTGCCCGCCGCGAATGCGGATTTATCGACACGAGCTGTCATAAATATTCGTATCTTTATGTAAATGGCTTTTCATTGCTCCAGTTCACTTCGTAATCAGCAAAAAGTTCGGTTTCTAATTTATACGGTGTATCCCCCTTTGTGCCAAATATAGACGGGAGATCTAGCAAGTGTCTATGGCCACAAAAACAGCAGGTTTCGTTACATCTGCGCTCCTCTCTTATAAAGATCATTTTTTGGAACAAAAAATGAAAGAATCGTCAGCTGAAGATGTCTGAAAGATGTTGCGTCAAGCGAACAAATTCGGAGGAAGACTCTTGAGAGGGTTCTCTGTTTGGTATTGTCCCACGCTTTCGTCGGCTATAAAAGTTAGTCAAGTTGCAAAATTCCCTTCCTCCTATTTTTAAAATATTTATCGCAAGTTGAAATTTCTAATAAAGAAATGGTTTCTAAATCATAACTTTAGCATTTAGATGGACACTTTAGAAAAACAGCGAAAGCATTCAGCATTGAACGGCCTGAATCGCGTCTCGAGGCTCTGGCAAAAACCTGAATATTTACAAAGCATATTCTAGTTTATAATCGGAACTTTTTAAAATCGACGACTAACTGCCCCACAAAACGCCACGAAATCCCATCTCCTGCGCGGAAGAACACAGGCACCGCGGCTCTAACGAAGCTCCGCGAGCTCGTCGAAAAATAATATCGCCCGCGACTCCTAATAAACAAAACCTCGATCGCCGATATTTATGGCTCGTTCCTCCTAATTCCGCCTCTCCCGCCGCGAGCGCGGAGTCGCCCTTCCGGGGCGTAAAAAGCGGGCGGAATCCCTCTCGGCAGCTGGGGCCCGGGGCCCCTCGGCGTTCCGCGTGCCCGCACGCGCCGTTTAATCGCGGCGGCGTTTTGCAGAATCGCGGGGGCGACAAAAACGCGGGGAGGTGACAAAAAGCACGCCGATTATTTCGCGGCGGCGGCAGCAGCTGCCGCGACGCCGTTTTCACAGTAAATGCCGCGGCGCGGCCCCCGAGCGTAATTGGAAATTAATTTGCCGGTGCCCGAAATGCTTGCACGCCGAGGCGAATCGCAAGGAAATGAGCGTTGAAACGCCTTTCGAGAGGTCGCTTTTAAAAGGTTTTATTTATTGAAACGGCTCGTAATTTCGCGTGATAAAGCACGTATATCAAGTCGGCTCTGGATGAAATGTGGTTTGGTTAATGACCCGCTCATTTAAAGTATAGAAATATGGTTTAGGGTAATTAAAATGCTAATCAAAATAAATTTTAACGAAAACTTTCCGCTCTTTAGATTAACGCAAACTTAATATAATAACGCCTGCAATAAAGTACAGTTTTAATTAAGATTTTTTTTTTCATTTAGCGCTGGAGTAGCGCGTGTATCCGACTGGCGAAAACTGGTTGCAGAAAGCTCGCGCTGCTCATTGGAGATAAGGATAAGATTAAATACATGCAAATGCGCAGTGGTTGAATCATTCTCGATAGTGTAGTAGCCGCGGCAAGTTTCACTTACCGGACCAGCACCTTTGACCGACATCGAGAATTTTTAGCGAGTGCGTCGCGCGTGTCGAAAAAATCGGCTCGCGCTGAAATGCAGTTATAGATGCAGAGAAGATTGAGAAACTCAAAACTGCAGCTTGGCCGCTTTATTTCATTGGAATCGTCTAAAATCTTAATCAAATGGAATTCTTTAAAGGCGCGTTTAAACGTTGAAAATGAAAGCCGCTCTTTGCACGTCTTGCAAAAGACATCGGCGAGATGAAATCATACCTAAAAATTGTACAAGTCCAGTATTTGTTCTGGGAATCCTTGTGGCTCTGCCTACCTGCAGCGCATCTGGAGAGCGTTTTCTGACTTTTTGAATTTCGCGGAGCGAGCGAAATAAGGAGCTTCGAGCATCATCAGCTTAATGACGAGGCCTTAGATCATTACGGCGAGTTTCGAGAGCCGAGTGGGTGACACTTACACGCGAACGTGGGCTTTTCAGCCTCGCTTCGAGCGACAATTTCCGCAAAAACAAGCCTTTTGATTACGGATTTCGCCGACCGGCTACCGCGGAGGCTTAAGTAAGCCATTACAATGCCTAATGCCTGTATGCGAAAAGCACTAATTTATTATTCGATTTGTCTCGTTGGCGTTGCCGTGTAAAGCCCCGTTTATTGGCTCTTAAGAACCTAGAAATAGTTAGAGAAATCTCCTATCTGGCAAATACTACTTGCAGCCAGTAAATCAAGCTAATGTACAATTATTTCGTGGATAAATAGCACGAAGCCGATCAAACGGATCCGATATCGCATAAATCAAAAATTAATGACGGCTCTCTAATAGATTACATGCTTAGGTACTAACCACTATTTACATAAGCAATCGACAACGCGCGCCTTTTAGTAAATATCGCAGTGTGCCGCCCCCGAGCTCTCGATAAATCATACCCGCGTCGGGAGAGCTGGGAAAAGCGGCCGAAAGAGCGCTGAAAAATCGCGGCAATCTCGTAAACGACTCCGGCGATAAGGTCGATAGCGGCGCCGAGGCTCGCGCGCCGCGGAACGCTCCGAATTTCGATGTGCCGATCAATCATCCGCGCGGCTCTCCCTCGTCGGGCGACACGTGGGAATCGGCCGGCACGTGATATTTCACTCGCGCCTCTCCCACGTCGCCTTGAAAACTGCGCGCCGGGAAATGAATTAGGCGCGAGATACGGCTCGCTTTGTCTGACGCGAAAACCCGTTTCTCCGGGTCCCCCGCAAATTGCGAATTCGCCGTTTCGCAACGCGGCGAGCCGCACGTAATAGCGGACAGCGCGGGCGGCTTGACAAATAAATGGCGCCCTAAAGTGTGCCCGGCTATTATCGAGAGAGACGGAGAGAGCGAAAGCGAAACTGATACCGGGGCTTTTATCTGCTGCGAAGCGAGAGCCATTGCCTCCCGATAAAATCGCTAAATCGCTTATTGAATTCGTTCGTTAGCGGGGCTTGATATCGATAGCTTGCCCGCGCGATTTCCGATGAAAAAAGCGACGGTATCTTGGACGGTTCTTTCTAGGGGATATCATATTTTCTTGTGCAACGCGAAAACAATTCTCCGCGATAAACACTTTATTTACCGGTTTCAAAAGTGCCTCGAATCATTAGCTCGTCTGAATCGTTCGATTAAAAAACGATAGCCGAGCAATAAAGTAAAAGTCGACGTTACTCTGCATTCCCTCTAATTTTCTAATCTCTAAATTCTAATGGTCAGTAAGAATAAGGCGCAGATTATACCGCGAAATTGTAAATAAGCAGAAAAATGTCCATATCTAAATCTTGAGCGTAATATATAGTTGAGACTTTTAAATAACATACAATGCGGGCAATCTAAACTGGGAGGTCCCGCAATAACCGTTACTTTCTCGATACTTTCCTCTCTAAACCTCCTCCCCCGCCCGTATCCTTACCATTCCACCTCTGAATATCTTCCGGCCGCGCAGTCAGGCCGCCCTCTCGCACAATGCTTACGCATCGACTCGCGATACCGGCCGCGGCGCGCGCAGTGGAGCAGCGCCCACGCGGCGTCGGCTCTCTGCTCTCCTGACCGATCTGCCCGACGGCAAAATCGCTCGTCACATGCTAATATTTAGAGTAGGCCGCGGCGGCGGCGGCGGCGCGGCGGAGGTGTTAACGATCGGCAATTCGTCCGCGCGCGGATCGAGCTGCCTGGCCATTTTCGTCAGCCGCCTGCCGGCGCAATTTGTCTACCAGCCGCGATATATATGCCGGTCGTTAGCGTAATCGCCGGCGCAGGACGCGAGCCATATTTGCCTACTGCGACGAAGAGAGCGATTGGAAAGCCAGGCACCGCCGCCGCCGTTGCTGCTGCTGCTGCTGCCGCCGCCGCCGCCGCCGCTGCTTTTTGCCGCCGTGTCGAATTTGTCGCGGTAAAACAAAGCGACGGGAGGCTCCGCCGAGAAACTCGCTTTTGCAAGCTAATTTTATGTTGCTTTTTGAGCGCGGAGGAAATTGAGTGTGGCGCAAAGTCGCACTGATGGATTTAGCTGCTCGGTTCTGCAACGTATTTTTAGGCTTTTTCTTGACTTTGTGTAATTGAAAGAAAATGGCCAGCGGTATAAGAATAGTCAGAGATGGCTGATTGAAATTAAAAATATATATATATGAATAATCTCTTCGCGTTATCTGGCAAGAATAACAAAACGAAACTGAACTAAATACTTTTAGCTATGAACTCAATGTCATTATCTTAAATGAACATATATATATCCTTATTATGCCCAACGTATGTAAAGATGCTCAGTGAAATTATTATTTCACAAAGCTCTCGCAGCCACAAGCCACTCATTAAATCTACGGCTGTTGAGAAAAATCATCTCCACCGAAAGCATTTCTACAACCCCGAAGAAAATCCGGCGCCTCCGGCAATTTCCTGCCGGCGCGTCTCGGGCAATTTGAAGCCTCGCAAATTACGCACGCTTTTCACTTAGCGCCGCCACATTCATTCCACCCGCGACTCTCGGCTCCATTCGAGAAACGGCCTCTTCGCGGCGCAAGACTTTCGTCGACGAGCTATAGAGTAAACACGCGCGCGCACACGGAGCCGATCCCACGCGGCCGCGGCCCACGTCTGTTCCCGATGAGTCCCCTCTTTCTCCCTCTCTCTCTCTCTCTCTCTTGCGCCGTCGCGCGACCACTTCTGCAGGGGCGGACACTCCGTCTGACTGTCCGGCTGGAGTCTCGCCGCCGCCGCCTCACAGAAATATCCGGCGGAAATCGCGGCGCGAGCGATGCCGTTAAATGATTTGACATGACGTTTAATGCTCGGAGCCGCCTTTTTCTCCGAGCTTTATTAAGGAAACGGACGCCTCGGTAATATCGAGCGGCGACGTTGCGCAACCGACTCGATTAACCGGTGTCGCGAGAGCCGCCGGCTGAGGTTCCGACGTGGAGCTTTCCTTTTAAAGGGATTTTTAGGCTTCATTCGGCTGCTTTCTTTGGATGGGCACTTTGGTAATTCGAGTAAAGACGGCAAGATGCGACCGAACGAGTGTTACCATTTACGGCAAATATTTGTGAAAGAAACTTATCGAATGAAACTCGAGCCTACATTTTACAACTGCTTTTAGAATGAGCAGAAGCCGCCTTCTGAAAATAATCCTTAACAAAATAAAAGCAAGCCCTGTTTTTGGCAGCCAAGCATTACAACACGAACGCCAAGCGCAGCCACCAGAAGCGCGATCGAGCAATAATTGGGCGCCGTGTAGCGTTTCGATTTTATATTATTTTATTAGCGGGCACTCCTGTTATTTCTGCGGCCGGCGCACTTGGGCTAATCCGCGCCCACTGGCCGCGCGCGCTCGGGAAATATTTACTCTTAAAACACATCTAGAAAAAACTTCCGCCTAAAATATCTCGTTTCAGTCGCGCTTCGACACGAAACTCTTTCTTTCCTCGCGCGGCGAGTCACGGCGGAAGTTCAGCCTCTTATTTTGGAGCTCCCTCCCCGCAAAAAGCTACAAAATCTACTTTTTATACGTGCTCCATTCCAGCCGACGATGCCTCCGCGTTTAGCCTCAGATATATATATATATATATATATAAGAGCTTTGTCTGTAATAGCGGAATTTAAGAATAATTTTACCTGAAACGGCTCGGATTCCTCGTTTTCCTTTTTTTTCCCCCTCAAGGCGAGAGAGCGCCGGAGGATAAACCGCAAGATTCCCTTTTAATTACGGCAGCCAATCGTGTCGCGGAGCACCTGCGACTGCCGCGTCGCCCGCAAATCACGAAAGCAAAAACAGCCTCGAGCTCTGCAGGAAGCGCTTCTATTAATTAAGGTCACGTTCCAAATGCCGATGGCGCTCCTGGCGCTTGCCCGCGAATCGCGTAAGCACGCTCGGATAAGAGTGCGAGCTCCGCGAGCCGGCAAGGTAACAGTTTAGACGGGGTTTAAGCCTTTTTGCCAACTCCGAGGTGGGCGCGGAGAAGTTAGATTAAGTAATTAGTTTTTTCGTCTTGTGTGATTTTTTTGGATTTGCACGATTAATAATCTTCTTTGAAAAATTCTTGCTTTAATCTCGCGATCGAATTTGATTCATTAACACAGTAAAATTTAATTAGTTTTTACATTGCTAGAACTTCTCTATGGTAGCAGTTAGATGCAATATTCAGCGGCCGAGTAGATTTTATCTCTGTAAAAATTAATCTAGATTCCGCAAGTTACTTACGTAAATCTTTATATATCAGCCTCAGCAACCCATTATTTGTTTCTGATAATTAGTACGTTGGAGTAGCGTGAAGAAGTGAACTGACTTTCCTTCTGAAATCGACAAGTACCCGCGGTGGCGCGACTGGTTGCGAGCTGTCAGCTCGGAATGCTGCACTCTACTTTCAGAGGGTAAATTGGTCTTTGGTCTTTAGATTTTTTCGACTGCTCAATGCATCGACTGTAAAAATGTTACGCTAGCGTGTAAGGATATTTTTTTCGTAATCTATAGGCAGCGAAGTAGATACATCAGCGAGATATCCAATTAAGACGCTGGATATATTCTCGGGAACAAGTATATCGTGGGCGCGCGTGTTAGAATTTATTATTTTGACGTAATTTTTCGACAGGTTTAAGGAGACATTTTTAAAATCGATCTAAAAACATTTATCCTTCCGATCGGCGCTATTTTTAGAATCTCCGATATCGCAGAAACATTGCACAAAAAGACCCAATATACCCAGTTTCCCAAGCTCCGGAACCGTCGCGGCAGTCCCCCCTCCCCCCCGCCGTGAGAAGAAACAGTTCCCAGCTGGCAATTAGATCCTAAGCGACTGAATCTCACGCAGCGCGCTCTCAATTACCCCGCTCGCATTCTTACATACGCATCAGTCACTGCCTGCGCGGCCGCGCTATGAGCGTACCCTTAAAAGCGCCAGAGACACATTTCTTCTCTTTCACTCTCTCTTTCTCCGCGTCCGCGTCGCGTCGGGACGAAGCCAAAGTTGGCGAGAGCCGCGCGCAGCTGCCGCTCAGATTTGCCGGCGGATAATTGCGTGGCTTTTCCACAAATGGCATTGGCGCGCGCGCCTCAAAAAAGTGGGGGCGAGGAAAAAAATCACTGCCGAGCCAAGACAGAGAGAGAGGATACCCCGGGCATAAAGTCGCGCGAACTTCGTGAGCGGAATTCCTTATGAGCCGCGCACGCGCGCCTTTGTCAATTTCGCTGATTCCTCGCGGGGCATGTGGATACGTACAAGCCGTCCGAAGATTTATTACGCGAGCAAGTCGTTATAAGTTAGATATAGAGGGCAGGCGGTTGTTTGTTGCGCCCGGCGAAAGAAATTGTTGCCTTGAGATTTTAATGAAATTCGATGCTACTGGATCAGCTGCGGCCGCGCGCTTGTTGTCGAGAGCGAGAGCTTGTTTTGGAGAGCTAATAAACGTATGATTTGTGCTCGTAAATCTGACCTGCTTAAAGTAACATTCATTTGTAATTCATACCCAGCGACTCGATAAAGTCTTTCGGTGCCTTTTTATACGTTTTTTTATAAGTTTTTTTACTCTTTAATTGTGAATTAAGACTTTATGACGAAGCCGATTTGATTCTACGAGAATATGATTTAAGATAAATGATTAAATAAAAAATACACAATTAAATCCAGTGAATGCCTCTCTTCGATCCAAAAGGTACAGAGCTAATAAAGCACTTTTCCACTTGCCGTAATTGATAGATTCAGCTTAGCATCGAAGTGAGTAAGCAAAAGTAAGTAAATAAGCCCTAAGCAGCCGGCTCGCCGCCTCAAAAACACGTGTTCACCTTTCTTTCTCACTCAGCGGCTGAATCCTCGGCGCGGCTAGACTGCCCGCGCGAATAGCTTTCATTACTTGAAATGGCTTTTTTCGCGCCGGCTCTGTGGCACTCGCCGCCGTTAATTACTCGGCCATTACGGAGGCAGCGCACGCCGTGTCGCCTCGGCCCAAAAACCGTAAGCGTATGCTGCCCTCCCTTTACGAGCCGTCGAGTTTCCCGAGCTCGCAGCGCGGCGCAGTCCGGAGAGCGGCTCGTTATCGCTCGCGGTCGCTCAAAGCGGAATATCTTCGGGACTCGTCGTCGGCGCGAAGTCTGCTTTTTCGCTTAATTGTCCCCGGCCGACGGACTCGGGGGAGATCGGCGAAAGTATAAAGGAGGTCGTTAGAAATCTACGCGATCTGCATTTTTCATCGAACGAAATATTGGATCCGACGCGAGTGGCTTGAGAAACCTTTTGCCTTAAAAGCACTCTGCTCGATCCCGCGATTTTCTGAGAATGATTATAATTTTTTAATAGCGCCGATCGACTTTCCAAGGAATATGATTATGTTTTTTCGCTCGACGCGCTCGCCGAGGAAGGCAGATGTCGAAGCAGCTAATTAATTGAATTTCCATTAGAAAAACCAAATGAAAACCTAGGATTATTAATTAACAGTTTTTGAATCTTCATACGATTTTCTTGCCAGCGAGCGCCCTTCAAATCCGTAAGAAGTTAATCATAATCTTCAAAAGTCCGCTCCGCGCAAGTAACATTATAAATACAGCGAAATGAGCTTAGTAACCGCGATTGAGAAAAGGAGCAGTCGAAGCTGGCGGGGAAGGCTCGCGGAACCGATAGGCGTCCGAGCGCGAGAGCCGCGCGGAATTGGCCGCGCGGCGCGCGATTGCAGTACTCCGTACGAGCGACTGCGTCATTGCGCTGCCCGTCGGGTTTCTTGCCGCGGGATTGACGCGGCACTCGGGGGGTCCACGGCTTCGCGTGTCCGTACCTCCCCGCAAAACATCGCGGCGCTCCGCTCGCGCTGCAACTCGGCCTTTGGGAAGAGTCCAGTTCCGGCGAGTCGAGAGTTCATCAGCTCGAGCGGCTCCGATCGAATTTGCGTCCGGCGCCAATAATCCGCGCATTTCGTTTTGTCCTTGCTGCAATGGTAAGTGGAGCTTGCTTACCTCGTAGGAGGGATGCAGATTATAAAACTGAATAACGTTTTAATCAAGATTTTACGAAAATTTATTAGCCATTTTCAAAAAAAGTCTCGCAAAAATTATTATCATTGAAGTAAGCTGTAATCGGAAAGAATTTCATTTTGGAATATTTAATTTTCTCGATTTTTATGTCACTTTTTTCAGTATATAATTTGTCTTAAATCAAAACATTGTCGATTCTCAAGGAATGGATTAATTGTCAATACTGTCAAAATTCACGTGTCACGGGACAACCGACAAACGCCCCAAAAATACAAGTGCGTCCTTCAGAAGCGGAAAGCCTCAGAATGCATGTTTACCCGGCGCAACGGAACGCAGGCCTCCGAGTACACGTCGTCGAAGCCCCCAATGATGCCCGAAATTGGACTATCTCCCGGGATCGGAGTCTCCCCAGTGGGCAAAGGCGCTGATCAAACGCAAAAATATGACCAATTACGCGCTGCAAATATGGTAGGCTCTCATCTCAGCCTCCCGCCGGCCTCGCGATCGGCGCGCCTTTTTGGTCCCTCGGACAGGTGTGCAGCGCGCACGCCTCTCTCGGGCCCGCAGAAATCTCGGCGCATGCGCACGTGCGCGGGCTCGCGACCGCTTCCGCCCGAGTGAGCATTGACGCGGCGCGGAAAAATATACGTGCATACACACCGCTCGATCGCCGAGGAGAGATTAAGGTTTCCTTTTTTGCTTTTTCTTTTGCGGGCTGAGCAAACAGCCACCAAAAAAAAGTAAAGACTGCCGGCGCGTGAATTCGGGAGTCGAGTGATCGACGACTGATCCCGAGTGAGAGCCCGACCAAGATTTTTCGACAGATAAGGGAAGCAATTTGTCCGTAATTAAATTTGCCGAGTAAACGCAGGTGGAATAATATTATTTACAAGTTGGCGAGCGAAAGACCCGGCTGCTTTATTGAAGTGAATTAATTTAATCGTAAGTCTCTGCGTCGCATCAGTTCTAGACAATTGTTTATCGCGCGCGAGAGATTTTTCATGCGCTTTTCTTTATAAATTAAGCAAACAGTATCCCACGCCCGGGTCTCGCAGCGAAACGTTGAAATACCGTTTATATTTTCCTTCGCAAATCTGCAAAATGCGGACGGGAAAAAAAGAAGCCCCGCCGAGTTTCCCGTTATCGTCGCACTGTCACGTACGGCAAACAACCGTCGCCGGTATATATAAAAGAGCGTCGAGCCGGAGCGAGGGCCCAATCAAGTACAAATATTATGTTCGCGCGCCTCGTGACATGTGCGGGTATATCGGGGAGCCGCTCGCGAAGAGCGGATAGCTCGGTGAGGGGGGGGGGGGACAGCTCGAGCCTCGCTCGACACAATGGCTAAGCTAATATTGAAATATTGCGCCGGCCGATTGGCGCGCTGCACTCCTCTCCTCGGCCCGGGGAGGACATTTTTCATTGTCGGGGGGGCGACCGCGGCGCTGCTTCTTCTGGCGCGGCCGCTAACAAATGTGCTTGATTTATCGCCCGGAGAACCTCGCCCGATTCAATACGTCGATTGTTAATACGGAAGACGAGGCGCGCGCACTTTTTTTCGCGCGGCCGCCGCCTTACTTTCGCCCCGAGAGGGAAGAAAAAAAATAATCAGATGGGGGAAGGGAGATAAGCGGCTGTCGCGCCATTCAAAGAGGGCCCCGGCTGATTTAATGTGTGCGAGGAGACGACGCGCGGCGAGAGGGGCAGCCGTGCGAGAGGAGCCTCCAGTCGATCGACAATTCGAGCGGATTATGATGCACGAGAGAGAAAGAGACAGGGCGTTTATCATTATTCTTAGCGCGTTATTACTGCAGAATTCGTCCGAGCTGCTAAACGATGAAGGATATTTCCTGGTGGCTTATGTTGATCAATGATGAGGATTTTCGCTTCCTTCGAAGTAGCTGGATTTACGGCGCTTTTTTGAATTGCTTAATCGCTCGTGAAAAGTTATGTAATAATTTTTAAGCAGGACTAGTATTCCCGAATTGAAATCCATGATAATTAATTTAGTTAAGGCTACTTGGAACGTACGTCCGCAAGTAGCTACAAAATTAGCTCATTCTATATGGAAATCTATTCTCCAAGCGGCGCGCCAGATAATATTCATGAACTTCTTTCGAAAAGAAAACAAGTCTCATCGAAGCCGCAGCTCAGTCTTACTTTTCGCGTACAATATTAGCTTTGGCATTGTAACTCGAGGGAGAGTGGAGAGTTTGAATCAATCTTCCCCGACAGGCTCGCGCGAAGATAATATTTGCGCTTGATTGGCTCTTCGCTCTCGAGGATATTTTCTTTCTTTTTTCCCCGTCGACCGCCGCCGCCGCCGCCGCGCCGATGTTTTCTTTTTCCCTCCGCGCCTCTCCGCCTCGTGCGGTGAGAAAATATTTGAAAGAAAATATTTGGAACTCGGACGACAGCCCCGCGATCTCGACGCGACGACGACGCTGAGTAGCGTTTCTCGTTTCTTCTTCCTTTTTTTTTCCACTAGATTGATACAGCTCCGGACGGAGAGTTTGCTTTTGCCAGCTTGATTGGATACCGTGTCGCGGAAGTCAATTGCAGTGTATAGATTTGATATAAAAATATCGGGAAAGTCTTGATACTCCTTCGGAAATAGATTTTAAAGTGCGGCCTCTTAAATAATTTAATTTTTGCTATATTAAATTTATAAATTATTTTTCCCACCTGGAATACTATGCAATTAACTTAATACATCGCTGAAGACCAACCTTTCCAACAGTCGCTGAGTGTATCTACTTTAAGAACAAGCTCGCGTTTCACT
>JAWWEM010016837.1:0-22042 GCA_035582935.1 Ormyrus thymus | reverse complement strand
CTAGTCAAAACTAAACCAGAAATCGCATTTCTGGCTATTCATTAGTCAAAAACTACGTAAGATTTCTACCAGGGAATGCAGGGTTGAATATGGACTCAATTATAACTAACTAACGTGCAGAAAATAGCTCAGGATGCAAATTAGAAGCGCCATGTTTAATTTGAAACTGAAACTTTTCTGTTTTAAAAACACGATTTTTCTTAATATTCTTAGTAAAAATTGTAATAACTTAATATCGAGTCATAGTATTTTTTGTTATAAAATTTTACAATATAGTAAGAAGTGAGATTTTTAATGGATTTGAATTATATTATACGTTAAACAATGAAATATTGTAGATCGCACTTATTGTCTGTACTCCTTAAAATATCAGATTAATCTTACGCTCAGTTCGAAATTATCGATTGACCTAATTTGCGTTCCATTTCGACAAATAGCTTGAATCTGGTGTAAACGCATTAGTAATTGTTGATGATTTTTCTTAATAACTTCAAAAACTCTAGATCTATATTTAAATAATAACGATTCCGTAATTGGTACCAATAACTAATATAATAGGAATTGAAAACAGTTTTAAAATACATTGAAGAACTTTCAGAAAGTACATTTTTAAAACAAAATGTGAACGAGTTGAGAACAATAGAAAAGCTTTTTTATCTTTTAAATTAAAAGAAATCAAAAATAACATGAATGTATTTTTAAAGAATTAAAAAAATATGCTTGAAGTAACTTTTATAAAATGACATAAATGCATTTGTATACAAATTATATATATTTTCTTTTTATAAAAATGACGCGTCATACGTAAAGCACCATAAATTAGTTGTTTTGAGCAAACTTTATAGAATGATTGAACTGAGCAAAAAGTGATCAGTGTAATGTACATGGATATACCGTCGTAACTTTTTTCAATTCTGTCGGTGTTCAATCGATAATGTAACTTTTTCAATACGGTCATGCGGAAGAAATGCTATGTAATAAAATCGTTCATTAAAATTATTGGTGCCTAAAACTTTGCAGATGACTATAATTGTTACGTAAATTGAAGCTAACACAGTCTTGCATAAATTTAGTACCTTTAAATTTCGTGCATTAGCTTAAGAGGAAAGTGTGTTATTTGGTATAATTTATATCGACAGCTGAGCCAGACTGTAAGTACAACATTGCTGCTTTAAAATATGACCTCACGTCAACTCCAACATCTGACGAAGTTTAATGGCAGTTATTCTCAGTATTTACAAGGTTGCATTTCGCATCGGATCCCCGTTTTTACCGCTGCACGAACAACGGCGCGAATTACATCGCGGCATTCAGAACTAATGTGCAAACTTGAATAGCTCAAGTTCCTCGGTGCGCCCGGAAAGTCCAGCAAAACCGTGATCATCGCGCGTTATTAGTCCCGCTCCCGGTTAGCGGAGCTTTATCATCGAGTCCCTCGTCGCCGAGCCGGTGAAAAAGTCGGCTAAAATCTTATCTCGCCGGGACAAGAAAGCCGTAACGGAGGAAGGACAATATCGCTCGTTGATGGCCGGCGTTTATGCCCGGTGCCTTGTTTAAGCCGCAATAATACCGAGATTACGTGCTGCGCGACAGCTTGCTCTCGCCTCTCCGACGTCCGGCAAACAGACGGGGCAACTTTCGCAATATAAGCTCCGCGGCGAAGTCTCTTTTTCTTCCGCGAAACTCGAGCCGATTTTCTCTCTCTGTGTTGTCGCGCGCGCAGCGTCCGCTGGCCCGCACACCTCGGGGGATACGTGTTTCGCCTCGGCGATACACTGTCGCGGCCCGGCTTTTCGAGGCTATTGAACGCTCCGACAATTGAAAGCGAACTTTTATAATTGCTTCTGAATGTCTGCTTTGGACGGGACGTTGCTTTTATTACGTATAACTGGCTGGAACACGGATTCCGGCGGATTGTGGAGTTAATAATAAAGAGGATTAATTCCAGCAGGAATATTAAGGATTTTTCAATATATTACACCTAAACAGTCAACAATAAAGTAGAAAGTGTGGCAAAAGGAGGAGTTTGGGCCGGTGCTAACTATTTATCACCCTGATGTACTGCAAAGGATACCAATAATTAAACAGGCTTAGTTCGTACCATTTCTAGATAGTCACAGTGCTCCCTATTGTTCCCTAATTCTAATTATTCTGCATTGTTCTCTGGCATAGACAGTTCTTTAAGAAATATAATTCCAATTTGGAACAAAAGGAGTCCATTATTCAAATTCCGCGAAATAACGTTTTTGTAGTCTGATAGTTGTAGCAATTTCTTAATAAATGGTAAATGGTCAATTTCTAAGTCAAAAGTTTATCAGACTACTTCCAAAGGATGCATTTTTGGTGTTCAGATTGTGAAACTTTGGTTGCGGAACTTACACTGAGAAATAAATTTAAAAAAATAACAAAAAAACCGCTGTCAAGTTATTAGCAGTTAGCTTCCTCCTAACTAATTTATTGTTCCATTATTATCTCGTTTTTACTATTATTTTACTTTTATATGCCCATTTTAGAATTTAATGAATAGCAAAAAAAATTTAAATAAAAATTGTTATCGGAATATTTAAAGTCCTAAAACAACAGAATTTTTGAAACTCCATGCACAAAGCTCGATTTCGCGCAAGCTTGAATAAAAATGCATGCGCTAAATCAAGCTTTGCCCTACTTATTTCATAACTGACCAATACTCTAACTTCAAAATAAGTGAAATGTAACGTGTCTGATAAGTGATTATTATTTTTACCTTAGTTATAAGTGAATTTATACTTATTGAATAAGTGTTTGACGCAGGGTGCGCGCAATCTATCGAACGTGTTTCTGAGAACAGCCGCCAGGTGGTGCAGCGGCGCATCAAGCACTCTCGCGGGAAAACTAGCACACCGAATGTATTCCGGGAATTCAATGATCGCTCCGACGATTCTTTACTCGTGCAGCATTGCGTATTGCACTTCAGTATTAACTAACAATATCCACTTATTCCATAAGTATACTTTTTTCACTTCAATAAGTTCTTCTTTACTTATTCAATAAGTACTTTTTTAAAAAGCATAAATATTTAAGTACACTTATTTAAATGGTGAATAATAGCTTTTTAAAAAAGTACATATAACACTTATTTAAATAGTGAATATGAACTTTTTAAGATGTACATTAACACTTATTTTAGAAGTGCTATTAGCACTTTTTGCTTTTGTATAATAAGGATTTGACTGCCCACAGAAATAAGCTGAAAATTCGAGCTAAAATTCCAAAAATCCAAAAAACAATGCCCTGAAAATCACCGGTTTCAGAAGCTCGATCCACTCGAAGAATTTCGGAAAGACTCAATCCCTACTTACCGGCAAGCAAGATTCAATTAGCCCGCTATTAATCGTCCACTCGGCTGGCTCTCGGTTTTGTATCTTAAGAGCCGTCTCTCTCCCAGAAGTTGGCCAAAGTAATCAAGGGGAGGGGAAGGAGGAACTATCCCCGAACTATTTCCATCTCATCATCTCGAAATTCACAAATTATATAAGAGCGGCTAAAGCTCTCGGGGTGTGAATGGCCGCTAGTTCGCTTCTCTCGTTAACATTCCCCGTCGGAAATACGTCAGGCCGATCCGGATTACTCGCGACAACGGCTCCGTATAGTAAATCCAACGCTATGCCGGCTGCTCGAGAGCGCTGCAAGTCTCGAAAGTTTGCCGCCGCCGCGCCGGGCAGCTGGAAATTCATCGCGCGCGCGAGTCCCTCTATATCCCTTTCGCGTTGTAGCGAATGATAATTACAAGCCGCCCCTGAGAGACGCGGCGCGACGGGGAAGCTCTGGCTGGTTCGCGAATGATGCTTTTCTAATTAGAACGGAGTTGCGTGTACCGAGCCGCCTCTTGTTTTCTGGATTATTGATTGATTTGAAAACTTGAAATTGCTTGAGTCATGTGCGTGCGGTGTGGCGATGAGGGTACGTAGTCAACGAGATCTCGAGTGATGCAGGTGACAGTTTTAAAGAAAATTACTCGGTTGCTTTTTATGATTGAGAGAACGATGTAAAACATTTTTATCCTGGCTGAAAATTGAGCAGCTCGACTGAGCGGTTAATAGAACTATTTAATATATCGAAAGGAAAAATAGTAAAAGAAACAAAATAATAAAGGTAAATTACTTTTACTTAACTAAAAATTATTACGTTTATTTAAAATTTAAAATATTAGTTTCAATCGTTGCAACCCGTTTCAAAAACAAGTAGTGTCTCGATTACGATGCTGAACTTATTTCGGGGCTTTACGTATATTTTAAATGGAAAGACATTAGATCAGATGGCACATTTATCTTCCCTCTGATTACTAATTAATATTATTATGCATGCAGCTGCCTTTCTTATTTATCTATTATTTTTTCCTCTTCAAAAAATAAATAAGTTTTTAGTGCGTTTTTATCGAGTTTTGATAGCAATTTACTGCAGGGTTCTAAGTCAGTATACATTTAGCATAACTTCATCGATCTCTTCAATTATGGTTAAAAACTCACTCGACTCATAAAAGTGCTGTACTTGGGGAAAATAATAAAATTTATACAACGGCTGTCAACGTTTACGCATTCAGCCCCAGTTCCGGTTAAAAATTAAAGCCAACGTAATTTGGCAATTATCGGGGCGAAAAACAGATAAAACGAATTTACAATTGCCCTAAAATTTGGGTAAAGCCCCAAAGAGATTAAAATTTAATTAGCCACTGGGCAGAGAGTCGAACCCAGTCGTGCGCTCCGCGCCGACACATGAAAATTTCAAGCAAATCGCCGTAAAATATAACAGCCTCCATTATAAATGCGCGTACATGCTTTCGCAATTACAATAGCCACCGTCGGCGGCCGTTTTATCCGACGCGAAAATCAATTAGCCGGCCGCGGCCCTTTTAAAATGCAGGTGTCGCCCCCCTTCTCGGGCCGAAGAAAATTATTAGCCGATTTTCATCTGACCCACATGCACTTCGAGGCATTAGTCAAATCGTACATGAAGCCCGTAATTAATGGCTTCTGCCGGTGTCCCGCTCCCTCGGCAGACTGGCAGGGTCATACCCCCCCGCTCTTGATTCATCGGATTCAAAGCGAATCGCTCGGAGCTAGTCGCGCGAGCCGGGGAGAGATTTTACTGGGGCTATTACGGCAGCGGCCCGGTAATTAATTACGATTCGATGGCTTTTGAGCGATCGCCAGAGCAAGAAATACCCCCTCCTCCCCTCGCGCGTCGAATAAATCGCACCCCCCCCTTCGGATAATTGGACGTTAAATATAATAAGGGATTATAGCTCCCGTTGTTTTCCGCCGCCGGTTCTCGCTTCCGAGTTAAATAATCGAAAATCCAGTGGCCGCCGAGCGCGCCGGGGATGTTTAGCGGAAAATAGGGAAATGGCTCGTTAGCGACGCTGCCAATTGATTGCGGCCATTAGGTGCCTCGATGTAGCTTTTCAAATCGAACCTTCAGCTTTCGGAGGAAACAATAATAGCTATACGTTCAATGATATTACGCTAATAGAAGCGTAATAAACGTTTTTGAGTGATGCGCTTGGTAGAACACAATAAACGTAGAAATATGTTAAAAAACAACGTGAAATTGGGGTGAGTTTAGCTGTAGTGAAAAGTAACGTTTCACCAAATTCAAGTGTAGAAATGATGCTGTACAATCATTTAATTAATTAAAAATATCAGTCAAAAACGATGTGCCCTACGCTAAAATAAAAGCCCACCGCGCGGGAAAAGAAAGTGTTTCAATCGTCTTGAATTCGGAAGAAAGCCCTGAAAGGGAGTAACGTTCCCCTCGCGCAAGTCGCTTAATGAAGCGGGTCCCTCCTCGACGTTACAATACCCGCCGCGAGGGCGAAACCACCTCTAATAATAAGCAGCCTCGCTCGCGAGCCGCGGCCGGGGGCTCGTCGCGTTTACCGCTAATTGGACCAATCGTTACGCCCGCCGACGAAAGAGTCTTGGATCGTGCAATGCGCGCCCCGATGATACTCGACGCCGCTTCCTAATGAGACTCGCTCCCGAAGATCGAATTCAACTCCGATGTAAATAGGCGCGCTTTACATTGTTTTACGTCGCAATAACCTTTGCCTTGCCTCTGGAGGGCCGCGTAATTTAATGAAGCCGTTTTGATTGAAGTGCGGCTGTACTTTGAGAGCGATTCTGAGGAAAGGTGCTTTCTCGTCCTTGCTATTGAAATTTTGAGAATTTCTTCATGCCGCTTGTTTGTGTTGTAATTAAATTTAAAGTGATAGGCCTGGATTTAATATTTAGCTCGTTAATAGAGTTATGCACCAATTAGTATTGCAATACGGAATAAATGCAATTTACCAGAATGATTGATATGCACATATGGCTCTACATAATCCATTGCATACGTATAACACTAATTATTACGAAGAATTTTAATTTTAGCAAGAATCCCTTTTTTGATTATTTTTGTGTCAGAATCGTTACAGCTACCCTTCTATTCGTGCAAGTTTCTGATTGTTTGGCTGCAGTGTAACAGCTAGAATCGCCCGAAGTCAATAGCATATATTTGTGTTGGGCAAACAGCCGGTCGTTTTTTGCGAATCCGATAATTTCGTTCTCGTTCCCCCGCGCGAAGCCCCGCTCCCACTGTGACTAAATTCAATTTCCTGACGTGGAAATGCTTTAATTGAGAGTCCGCCATGCGGCGAAACGCCGCGCTGCAAGTCACAAAATCCGGCCAAGTTGCAGCAGCAAACGTCAATCGAAACGGTACATATATCTTCTCTGTCGCGAGAGCTCCCTTCCTGTCGATCGACGCGCTCATCGAACGCGCCTCGACTCTGATTCGTTTGACTGTTTCGATAGGATTGGTCGTGTCGATGAAAAAAAATGTAGCCGTCGTCGCGTCCGCCGACGAAATTCGCTCCGCGGGTCAGTTATGCTTGGTTACCTCGCTTCGGCGTCATTTTAGGGCTGTCGTTTTTCGCCGGAGGAGACTGTGTTTTTATTGAGTCTCATCGGGGTCTTTGTTAAATTTAGTTGGAATTTCGCGTGAAAAATAATTCTGGACAGCTTACAAGCAAAATCAGAACAATGCCATTATTAAGGGAACAAGAATGGAATTTAATTCCTTTATACGAACCATAGTACTTCAATTTAATTCAATACGGAGCTGTTGTACAAATACCGTGAAATGTGCATAAAAATTTAATAAAAAGTTAATTTGCGGAAAATGACTGAAAAAAAGAAATCCTCGTCTCGTATCACGAAAGTCGAGAAAATGTGGAATAATTCCTTTCGTACTAATCATGCGTCTCCCACCTGAAAATCAGTACTGCCGAGGCTCTGCTGCGAGCCGTCCGGGGTGACGGCGAGGTCGGCGACGATCGAGGTCGAGAAGCTCCTCCTGGTCTGGTGTCTGCACTTATAATTAGAGCTCCTCTGAGTGGCGAATCCGGACATAATGTCCGCCTCATTAAGCTTTGACATCCAGATCTCGGGCACCATATCTCTTCTGGGCGACTGGCTAATGGTGCGATGCTTGTCGTATCGGGTGATCTTCTCGGTGCGCACCCAGTCGTGATTGGGCCGCGGCTGCCGCGTGATGGTCTGCAGCGACTTGACGGCGTTGAAGCGCGAGAAGCCGTCCTGCATGGCGGAGGCCCACAGGTGATCCGGGGGCTCGCGCTGCGTCTCGATGGATTGCCGATCGGAGGAGGAGCCCAGGCCGGAGGTCGTCGGCGTGTTGGGGTAGTAGCGCCGGTAATTGTTGTCTTTGGACTGGCTGTCCTCGAGGTCCGTCGAGTAGAAGTCGCAGTCCCGGGATTCCAGGGAGCGATTGTTCTCATCGCGAAGGTTCAGGGAGGAACCAATGCCTGTCGAGGTGGTCGATGTGCGCATGAACTTGCGATCGTTGGTCAGGGTCCAGATCTCGTCTGAGGGAGAATGGTCCAGACCCACATTGCCGCTTAGAGTTCTGAAAGTTGAAACGTTTCCGAAATAAAAAAGTTGAACTAACCCTAACAGTATAAATGACGAATTGTAAAAGTTTTTTTTTTAAGACGTTCGCAAATTCTTGATAGGAATAGGGTTTAGATAATAACAGACGTATGTTCGCATTCTGTGAATGTTTATATACAATAATAACAATTTTCTACTTTTAAACATTTTTCTTTTAAATTTTGTCTGTTTATTCTCTTTCTCAGTGATTGCACACTATTGATCTGTAAGGTTTTATCGAAGGTATGTAAATTATAATTATTTTAAAAAATTGTCTGTTTTAAACTCTAATTATACATTTTTCTTGTTGTTTAGCCTTGAAGAAGAAAATACACAAGATTTCCGAACCTCGGCATCAATAAATCAATAAATTAGTAATATAATTTATTCGGTTCGTCTTGCGTCAATTATTATTTAAACCTTATTCATTTCAATTAATGAAGTTAACTCTTGGAGTTAAGTTAGAAATATATGCATACAATACGCTACTGAATTGCATGTTCCGAGACGTAATAAAAACAAAGATTTGAAGGTGATTTAAAACTTTAACCCTTATCTTCTCAAATGACACAAATTTTTTTCAATCTTTTAACCTTTTAATAAAAAAATCGTATGAAAAATTCGGCAAACAGCATTTCTTATAGATTAAGACCTCCTCTTTCGAATGCCGTTGAGAAATTTTACATAAAACGAAAGCCGGAAAAGTTACAAGTCGTTTTTCCGAAAACATTGAGATACGCCATGACAATAACAATAAACGATGGCATAGATATCCACTCTTTTAAGCCCCGTTGGATATCTATGCCATCGTCCATAGTTATTGCGATGGCATATCAAAATTTGTTCAAACTTAAAAAAAATGCCTCGAAAAATCTGAATTTTTCGGAAAAACGCTTGTAACTTTTCCGGTTTTCGTTTTAAATTTTCTGAGCGGCATTCGAAAGAGGAGGTCTTAATCTATAAAAAATGCCGTTCTTCTATGATCCTAATTTTTTATATGAGTTTTTCAGTAAAAGTTAAGAGGTTGAAAATTTGAAAAAAATTTGTGTGCGTTGGGAGGAAAAGGGTAAACGAAATCGAAATGAGCGAAGTAAAGCACTGACCTGTAGGACGTGTTCCGCTCGACCCAAACCCGCTCGTCGTCCGGCGTGGAGGCGGCGGCGGCGTGGGCTATGTGATTGCCCACGGCGTTGGCGCTGCGCTGATTGGCGTAGGAGCACCTCTGCGGGAATCCCATGCCGTCATCCAGACCAGCCGCCCAGAGCGACTCGAGGGGCAGGTCGTGCGCATCGAGGGGACTGCCGCCGGCCGCGGCCTGCTGCTGGCCCTCCTTCGCGGCGAGCAGCTGATGGCCGGCGTGCTTCTGGTGCTTGCCGGCGGCGTTGGACGTCGAGCTCGGGAAGACCCGCTCGGCGCCCTGCAGCACGCAGCACATGCTCCGGCCGCCACCTAAGGCGCCGCCGTCGCCCTCGACGCCAGAGGCACCGGCGCCGCCGCCGACGCCAAGCCCGCCCCGGGTGACCGAGCTTTGCAGGCAACCTATCGTGCCGCCGCCGCCGCCGACGCTGGACGCTGACACGGGACGCAGCTCCGACGGCTCGACTCAAAGAGGTTGGTGCTGCTCGCTCAGCGGTGCCCGCTAGGTGAGAGCGCTTCGGCGCCGGTCCAAGCTCCGAGGCTCTCCATTCTCGGGAGCTAGTTCTGGCTAGGAATCAGAGAGATTGTTTAGGGCTTGGGGATTAGTGAAATGTCACAACTCGATGCTTCAAAATCTCCTTCTGCTTTAGATTCTAGATAAACTCATTTGACGTAATAGCTTAAGTTAATATCCTTTTGCACCATTGTATCTAAACCTAATAGGGCAATTTATTCAAAAAAATGATTATTTATAAAGTCTGGGAATCGAAATCGGCTATCGCGACGCCTATAGGCATTTTTTTCGAGAATTGGTCGTTTATGTCACGATGATGAGCGTAATTAGCTGTCGCATATATTACAGCGCATCATTACACATGACACTCCCATTATACTAGTTGTGGGAATTAGTTTAACGGTATCATAAATTAAGTAGGTGAGTGTCAGTTATTTGATTAACTCAATATTTGAAATTCCTTTATATAGATATCACAATATAAAGAAAATTGCGATATTCCAATAAAGCGTCTTAAATATCGAATTATGATTATTTTCAAATTTCAAGGTATTATTGGAAGGAATAAACGCTTAACTGATTTATTTTACAAACGCGTTCAATTCTGTTTTAAAAATATTAAAGCTGTGTGAATGTAAAGTTGACCAATGAAAATACCTTAAAACTGGCAAATATTCATATTTTCGAGGTTCTAACATATTATGATTCATCCCCATTATAAAATTAAACTATGCAATTCGTTCAATTCCATGAAAAAGACATGATAAAATTTAATGTTAAATGCCGAGCCACAGTGTTACTGACTTTTATTAAATTGTACAATTATTATGCTAACTGCAATATACGAATAGTAAATAACAAACTAATACCCGAATGATGAACTCGAGTAAATGTACGCAACACATAGATTCCAACCGCAACTCCAAAATAATAATTCCAGGTCCCTTTCTCGCGCGGACCAAATGAATTTCCATCGTCGAACGGGTCGGACACGTCGCGTTCTCGGGCACCGAGTGGCCTTTCGATGCAGTCACGCTCTGAGAGAAAAAGTGAAATGACGGTTAGGGCGACTACGCCTTTAGCTCGGTACGCGCGCCGTCGGGACGTCCGACGTTAACGAAGAGTAACGCCTGGACGGAAGGGTATTGCGCCCGGCGAGTCGCGAGATCGATGGCGGATCGTCGGGGGCAGATCGCGCCCCCCAAGTCTCTATTATGCAACCCCGCGGTCTTTGCTGGAAAGGCGGAAGCTCTAAAGCCTAATTCGTTGTTTACCCTCCGGCGCGTATGGAGCTGAGAATTTGCTACGATCGTGCAGTTCGACTCAGCAAGTTCTTTTATTATTGAACGGGAACTGAGCAAATGTCTGTGTACTGATGGTGTCGTGGGTGGAAAGGCTATTTTGCTCATGTACAGTTTGAAACGTCAAAATAGACCATATTTGGTCACTAATAAAATTTACTTGTTGAGGAATTAAATTCTTCATGAAAAATATATTTAATGCATTAACGAATGAACTGAAATCGTCAGTATCTATAGCAAAGTTACAATAAAGAAAAGACTAGAAAGTTTTGTAAGAAAGAATTTTGTATAATAAATAAGAGAATTTGTTATCGCACTGTTACTTAACGTTTGCGTAAATCTTTTGAAAGTTATCAAAAAGATGCTACATCTTTATTGAATTTTAATTTAATTTAATTTAATTTTTTAGTTTAGCGTTTTAAGTATCTTGTACCATCCTGCAGCGGATAACACTATTTGCCTCTATATAGAATGTCTTTTTACTCAAAAGTAAATTTGCGTTGAAAATCTATACGAGAAGATGAATTTTCTGGTCATTTTTTGCGAGCATCTTGCTACATTTAGATAGCTATTTACTGCGCAATATTGGCGAGTGTGAAGTACTGTTTAATAGCACGATTGGAAATCAAAGACCGAAACCCAACGTCGTCGTTGACAAGCCTTTAAATACCGAACGTTCAACTTCACCCGAACAGCGCAGTAAAAGTAGCGGCGGGTCGGAAATTGATCTAGATGACCGATATGATCGAATGAACCGCTATGGGCGGTATACAACACAATACGGAGCTGAATTCTGTCCGTGAGCCGTTGCTCAGCCGGAATTGATTCGTTTTGAATCTGGAGCAGAATCTGGGCCAGTTAGCCCCGGCCAGGACTCGGGCTCGATTTTACGACTTCATTTTGAGCTTAGCAGTATTGCGGTGCTCTAAGAGGACGGCTAAGCCAGCTGAGTCGAGGCTCGAAGCGGCAATATTACCGCGGTGCACTGTTTATCGTTTCAATTTCCTAGCTTCATTGGCTCCGTTCGGGGGGAATAAACGCATTGCAAAGATTTACTTTAAACTCCGCGCTATGATCTCGCCTTTATTTTCCTTGATGCGCGCTTTGTCTAATGTGTATAAAGGAATTCTGATTAGCATACTGCTACTCTTCGCGCTCTTCTCCATTTTTTATTATTTAGATTTATGTTTATTCTTTTATGGTAAATTCTATTTTTCAAAATAAATTGCAAACTGGGAAGATATCGTCGTGAGACCAATAAACGAATTCGACTAAAAAGTCAAAGAATCAAATTTTGCGCTTACAAAAGAGCCTTAATAAATTTCAATCAAGCCATCGTGAATCAGCATAAGGCGATCGCACGCGCTCCTGAAAAATTATTAGCTGCAAGCTTCCGAGCAAAGTTCATTAAGAGCCTTAATTTCCCAGCTTATTAAAAACTTGCCAAACTTTTCCTCAAGGCCAGGACAGAAGGTGCAGAAGCGCAAACGAGCTCCTCCCTCCTTTCCGTAACGAATTCCGCTTCCAATCCCAACCCACGTAGGGACGGGGAGCGCCCAGGCATGCATACATACATCAGCTGGGCGCGGAAAATATATACGCAAGCCCGGGGTAAACAAAATGCTTACGATTAACCGGCTGCATAAGCAAGGCGCGACAGGCGGCTTTTCCGAAAACGCGGAAGGAGGGAGGTCGTCGCAGACCGCTGGGGAAGGAGCTGCTAAATATTTATAAAACGCCGGAGTTATAACGCGGAGATGCGTAAAGCGCCGTGATTTCCATTTAATACACTTTGAATATCGCCCCGCAGCCATCGCCGAGCGCCTGCATTTCGCTCGATATCTTGCAAGGCCAGTTGGCTACTGGCTGCTGCTGCTGCTGCTGCTGCTACTGCCTTCGTTAAGCCTCCGAGGAAAACCAGCAGCTAAGCGATACGCAAGATTAAGCAAAATCGCCGACGACTTGCACTTGCGGCGTAAACGTATAGTCTAGCGATTTTTTACCGGTTTTATTGGAGGTTTCAGGGAGATTGTATGGTTTTAACGAGGGATTTAGTATCGTGGTTTCGCGAGTAAGTATTATTTATTATTGACGTTTCGGAGCTGAATAAAGAGTAGTGAATTAATATTTTATCCATCGATCGTACAACAACAGTGTTTTTATCCTTGTTTTTATTTATTTCATACATAAAAATTAAGTTACGTATGAGAAGTTGCACGAAATAATAAATAAACGAATGCAAAGAATATAATGTTTTTCAGCTTTAATAATTTATATAAAGGCATTAAGAAATAATCCAGTGTTACTTATAAATCCGCATGAGCAATATTCACATCTAGCGAGTAATAAAAAACGGAATTATAGCTTGGAATTTCCGTCATTCCGACGGAGTCTCCATTCTTTTATCTATTTAAAATTTGATTTATTCGCGCCGAGTGAACGAGCCGTCGGCGTGCTTTCTACCGAGGCGATAACTTTTTTCGACATAAATTTCCATACTTTCTGATGTGTGCTTTGACCGAGCCGTGGCCGTATTTTATTACCCCGCTGCTAATAACACTCGGCGTATTGATTGATTTAATAAAAACGCACGAAAAAAAAGTAATTTTTTGCGGTCCGTTCGGTTATACCCGTTAATTTATATGTCGCGCGCGGGAAATTTTCGATTTTGTTTATTCATGGCTTACGCGGATGCAGTTTTCATGAGGGTGTTTGCATAAGCAAAACAGAGGCCTCTCTCGCAATGAAATCACAATGCAATTACAAAATACGGGGCGAGCGAATTTTTTTGTACCACTGCCTGGTCCGAGCAGTATTTCATTAAATTTTATATTTCCGAGAGGATTGGCACGCGTCGCTACATGACAATAGTATTGACCCAGGCCCGTCACGTCCCGCCGGCGGTGCAAAAAAAGTTGACCAAAAAAAGTTTTCACTCTCCGACGCGTCACCGGCAATAATTTTAACGAAGCTCGCGGCCGTCTGCTCCATTCGAATCAGCGAGAGGAAGGGGCGACTTCCTTGCTTTCTGCCTTGAATCGGTATTTATCGCCGGGTAATTTGCACTCTAATTTCACGAGCGAGCATATTACCTGAGAAAAAAGCGGCGGGCACGAGAGACGCCTCGCCGGCAGAGGCCGCGAGACCATAATAAAGGGCCATTTTCCCGGGATCCGAACTCGAGAGAGAGAGAGAGTGAGTGGAATTGCCGGCGAGGATATTGCCGGCGAGTGAAAAAGACGGCAGGGCGGGGGAGAGGGGTAATTTAAGTCTCGCGAGGCCGTGAACCTCGCGCATAATATTTCATAAGACGGGCTGCGCGCCCGGGGAAAAATGTGGCGCGACGTCTCTCCCTTTCGCTCCTTCCTCGTTCTTATTCTTCGTCGTCGTCGTCTGCTGCTGCTGCTGCTGCTGCGTCGGAACATTTGTTTTCGCGTTAAGTCCGATAGAAGCTTGTCGTGCGCCTTCCGAGGACTCGAGAGCACTACTCCTTTTCCGTCTCGCGCGCCCGGAATGAACAAAATAAATGAAGATTTTTAATGGAGTTGCTGAATAGAAGAAAATAGTGTAGTAGAATATTAATGCGGGAAAGTCTCGGGAATCATTAATAAAATCAGAAAATATCAAAAATGAATGTTGAGTGTATGAGAGAAAATATCATACTTCGGAAAAATTGGTAAAACAGTAAGCTGAAAAATGATTACGCTAAGTAAATGATATAAATTCGAAAAGGATAATAGTGCGAAACTACTATCTAATATAAGCAAGGAAATCAGTGGGGGGAAAAAGAGCCGAGAGCCCCGAAGAAAAATAAAGAAAAATGTAAAAAAAGGCGAAATCGATGCTAAAAAAAAACGAATAAGAGCGAATAAAGCTGAGCTCCGGCGCGAGGAGTAAAAATGAAAGGGAACTCGCGGGGATACAGAATGCTTGCAAGCAAAGCGTGAAAGATAGAGAATCTTGGCCATTTCATACCGCAAGTTTTTATCCTTGCGCGGCGGCGGCGACGGTAACGCGAGGCGAGTCCGCGCGGGACGGGGAAAATAAACGAGATGGGAAATTGCAGAAAGGATTTGAATATCATTTGCAGCTACGTATATAAGAATTTTCTCGCTTCCTTTCTCCTGAGAGGGATATTTGTCACTCGTGCTCTCCGCGCTCTGTGATTGTAAATTATATTGTGTGTTTGCTGGGAGAGAGAGAGAGAAAGAGGGAGCCCAAGACACTTTTCAATGTGCATTAATCAGAGAGCTGAATTACGCTAATCTCTCGCGAGAACTAATGCACTTCATCACGGGCACTACGTTCAAATGAGCTGTTTGCACGCAGACTATTAATTTTCATTTTGTTGCGGGAAAAATGATTTTTAACCCCTTCAACGGCTTTTTTTAAGGTGCATTCGGTCAGGTTACCTTTTGTGAGGGGAAATAAGTGTTATTTTTCTTTCTAAAAAAACAATAACCCGGTAACATTTTTGAGAATAAAACAAAAAATATTTTAATGGTTGGGAAAAAACTAGTCTTTTGAGAGATATTCGTTGAGGTGCTGCTATATTTAAATAAATTATTCTATAAAACGAAGGGTCGAGCAGTAACTTCATAGAAATATTTATAAATTTTTATATTTTAATTAATCTTGAATTTGGCGCGCGACAGAAGACTGCCGTAAAAGTGCCAGCCATATGCCACATGGCTACCACTTTTGCGGCAGCCATATTGAATGTTGAAGAAATTTTTTAATATGAAATCGGCGGTTCAAAACTTTACATTAAAATATCTCATTAATGGGTCGGCTAGTCGACATGAAATTTTTTTCCTTTAAGCAGCCTTAAACGAAAATGTTTACCCGACAAAATCGTCTACATAAATTAGTATAAGCTTTAAATTAAATAGCCGTATTTGAAAAATAGCAAATTAGATGTATAATGCTAAAGTATACTATTTCATTTCGGAATGATTTGATAATTCATAATTAGAATAAAGTAATTGGGAGTATTAATTTCATGCAATAAATTATAATCTGAAATTGTTACAGATGAATAGTATATGGGATTAAAATTTCCGTTAGAAATGTGAATTAAAGGTAAAGTCCTCCAATTATCATTATAAAGAGCTGATTTATATTTACGATATTACGGATGGATTTTGATATTACAATTTATGAGTAATAATTTGTGGATTCCACGTGCAGTAATGTTAATTCTAGAGATTTATACGCTCAATGAATTAAATGCCACCTCACACTGATCAAAATTAGTCTTGAAAAGCTTTGTACCACTCGACGTTGTACAGGATCAAAATCTAATTCGAGTGCATCAGCAAAAGTTGTATCGAGATAAAGCATTGTTATACAAAAGTATGAAGACGATTATTACTTGGAAAAAAGTTTATTTTGTAATTCATTTACAGTACATCTTTTTCAGCGTTGCCTAACGAAAGTTAGCAAAGTTGTCCTCGTAACTTCTTTCCGGAGTGGCGACTACGAAAATTTCCTTAAAAACCTTAAGCTCCGAGTGCATTAGCGCACTTGTGAAAATTGACCAATCCCAGGGCTTTCCTGCTTGCGCGAAATTTGCCTCGAGTTCGCGGTAATTACCAAACTGTCCGACTCAGTGGACTAATCTGCATGAATTAATTCGCCGACGTATCTCAAGAGACGCCGCCCATAGCGGGAGGAAAATAATTTTTTTTTAAAACGCGATCCGCAACTAGTTGCAATAATTATAAAACTTTCGCATTTTACAGTTATTATGGAACTGTTTATTGAATGAAAAGAGTGTATCGAAACCTTATGCTTACGGCAGAAAATGAAAATTTGATTTCTTCCGGGATTCAAAGAGAGAAAAAGAAATGTCTACTTTCCGCTGGATGCATACACACTGCCGGCAATGTTTCTTTGATTCGAGCAAAGATATCGTTAGCATATTCGAGAGCCGTATTCTCATAACATCCGCGTCCGCAGTACCAATAATTTACAGACCTTTCGACGTTATTTCCCGAAGGTTGTATGCACGTCGGGGTATCAGGAGCGGAAAAACGAGAGCTCGGAAAACCGAGAGAGAGCATCGCTCCGAGATAAGTACGATGCACAAAAGTTGCGGGCAGAGAGCTCGAAGGAAAAATACGAGACGCTCCTCGGGAAAAATCCCGCCCGCCGAAGCTCGAGCAGCGATACGACCATAAGTTACTTATCGAACTCCGCGCGCGGCTTAGATTCGCGAATTTCCCCTTTCCGCGAGGCAAGGCTCCTATCTCGGGGATGAAATTCAGCCGGGGTAACAGATGAAAACAAAGATGTCTTCGTAAGTTTTACTTCTCGAGGTGGGAGAGGAAAAAATATCTATATATACAGAGCGAGAGAGCGGCGCATAAAACAGGCCGCGCAATATCGCTAGTCAGAGGGGCAATTTCGCGCAGCCGTATTTTCCTCCGTGTCCGCTTTGCGTGCCCGCCGCGCGGGTGTGTATACCTGTAGAGCGAGCGTATAAAGCCCGAGAGCGGGCGTTATTATCGGCGCGCCAGCGGTTCGATACGTACAATTAGGGCGATTTAAAGTTGATCCAATTGCCTTCAGTTAGCACCTGCGTCACCGAGAGGCCGGCCCTCCATTCAAAATGAATCGACGAAAGCGTTCCATTCACTCCGGCTGTTTTGTTCGCGTCGAGTGCCCCGTTCTTTGCCCAACTTTTAGAGCGCGAATGGAGATTTAGCCGGCGAGCTTTGGCTTTTTACGGGTTTGTTTAGCGAATACTGGCGCATTTGGGGGGAAGCTAGTTTCGGCAAGGATGCTTTTAAACGCCGCGCCTCCGTGGAAAAAGCTCGCTTTCATGTTCCCGCGGATATTTTCCCTTTAGTTTTTTTTTATTGCGATTTACGTTTCGAAGCTTTACGCGCAAAGTTCGAAGCTCCGAAAATTCATGAAGAATTCGAGCAATTTTTGATAACCGCAGAGAGCCCGTAAATTTTGCATTACTTGCAAAAGCAGTACGTTACGTAATAGAAAATTAAGAATTTTATCGAAAACTTTTTTTTTTCAATTCCTACCCTTTTATACGAAATAAACTTCTTCTTTCTTCCTTATCCGTAGAAATTTGAAGGTTCTTCATCTTTTGTTGTTCTTCCGGTTAAAAAAAAGTCTTAAAACCATAGTGCTTTTCCCAAAGAACTTGTACCCTCTTAGAGAGATTCTCAATGCGTACTTTTCTCGTGTACGCGCATCAATATTTAAAAACAAATTTTAATTTTTAGCTCTCTCGAACGAAAAAGATACGCTTTTACAATACCGCGAATAGTTATTAAGCTCATATTGTCAGCACAAAGGCAAAGCACTCAATCGAAAAAGCTCTCGGCCGGCTCTCCTCTTCTAATAACGCGTAAACGCAAACACAAGTCGACCTAGATTTGTGCGAGCTCGCGCATCGTATATGCACTGGCATCTTTTTTCCGCAGCTATGCGAACGCGCGCGCGCCCCTCTCGAGGTTCTTTTGTTTCGCGCAGTCACCTGAAATTTCGACAGATGCCATGACGACGTCAATCTTCCGGTACGCGGAAAATCCCCGTTTATGATAGGAGAGGATGGCTCGTTCGCGTGGAACGGCAAGAGGGACTGTACGCTCGAGTGGAAATCGCGTTGCCTTTATCATGAAAAATGCCCCCCCCCCCCCCCGGCGCAGATACAACAAGTCGCGAGGAAAGGAGGAAAAAAGCCGGGCAACGTTAAATCTGAACCGCAACTTACCACTGGACGGAGAACAAGCGAGGGAGAATGAGAGAGAGAGAGAGATAGAGAGAGAGAGAGGAATTTTACGACTCGGAGCGAGGTCAAGTCAAAACTATCGTAGGTATAAAGTTCGCTGGTATTTTTTTCCGCCAGCTTTTTTTTTCCGCTGTAAATCTCGAACGTTAAATTAGAGATGGAGAAGAAGTTCTGCTACGGGGGATTGAGCGATAATTAGGATTTAACTGTTCCGAGTGAATCTCAAGTTTTCCGGCTAACGGACTGGAGACTTCTTGTGGGTTTTTCCCCCTCCCACCTTCTCCCCCGCGAGCTTTACGAGATATTACATTTCGGCGTAAATTGCGAAACGGTAATAACGGCCGCTGAAGGCTCGAAATTTTATTGCCCTTAATAAAATTTATACACCGCCGAAGATAATCTGCGGCATAACTATACTAATTGCATTCCGAGATAGAAGCGGAGTAACGGATAAATTCCTTGTGTAATTCGCTCGAGTTTAGCTTCGATGGGAAGAAGCGTAATGTAAGAATGATATTTGATCGGAAGGATTTTACAGATTTTATAAATCCACGATGAAGAGCAAATTTGCTCGAGGGGAAACTTTTCATTTTTACCGCATTTTGTTTGATTATTTTTAACGAAGAAAGAAATTGTCGCACAAACATTACGACAAATGTTATTAGTCCGCTAGAATTACAAAATAAAATATTCAACGTTAAAACCTTTTCGTTTCATATGAAAATTAAATTTTTTATTCATGTATGCTGCGCAATAAAAGCTCATTCAATTAAACATGCATCGATATTAAATGTATGCCAAAAGGGCACCTGAATTTTGGACAGTCTGATAAAGGCATAAAAAAATTACACGTTCAATTCGAGCCTAATAAAATGTTATGCTCTGCATTGGAGATTATTTGACCGGCCTCTTATTCTCGATCAAAGGAATCTCGAAAGAAAATATACTTTAAGCCCATCAGTGTAACTCATAAGCAAAATGCAGCTCCAGGGACGCGTTCCTAAGCAAAACAACTGGCGCGAGCAAAGAGAGAAAGCAGGAGAGACACCAGAGTTCAGAATCTATTTCACGGGGCTCTGCCGCCGCGGACAAATAACGGAAAGAATGCGTATAACGCGGCGTCGACTGGGGAAATATCTCCGAGCGTAATAAGGAAAAGAGCCGCGGCGGGGCTTGGCGGGCGTGTCGAGAGAGAAACGGCCGCGGCCAGGAGAGAGTGAGGAATTTGCCACTTTACATTTCGCGAAAAACAAAGGGCGCTTTTTAGGAGGCGCTCGGCGAAAAGCGCTCCGGCCGCACAATAAGCGTTGTTTTCCATTTAAAGCCCGGGCGCCGAAAGAGCGCCATGTGCTACTCTTTGAGAGATTTAATCGAATCCCACCGCCGCCGCGGATATGAAATGCTGGTTAGCGAAAAATGCGTCCGTCCTCGGCTGCTCGCGGGAGCTGATTCCGCGGGGTTATGTAGTCGGAGCTTTTTAATTAAACCGAAACTTTGCGGGATATTGTGCTGTTCTGCGCGCGCTAAACGCGCGAGAACCGGCGAGTTTCATTGATAATTCAACGGTGTAATTTGATGTCTTTACACTTTGAAAATTGCCTGGTTTTATTTTAACTTCTGCGATGAGTGGCTTGTGAATTTTATCTGTTTAGAATGATCAAAGGGAATGGTGTGCGTCTACTTTAAAACGTGAATCTTTTTTTTAAATAAAAATATCTTAAAACTAATGTCGTTGTGACGTAACATTTTCATAATTGCTTTATTATAAAATTTATTTTCTAGGCTTCTTTGATTTTAGAATGGAATAATGTAAAGATTAATAATCGCAGAAAAACTGCAGGTAGTACGAATTTTTTTTATAGAAAAATAAGCTATTAAAGTCAAGATGGTAAAAACACATAAAATTGTTTCAAGAAGTTAATGATTTATTTTACGTTTGGTATCTCATTTGTCTCTAGTAAAAATAGACATAAAAGAGTTCAAACGTAAAGTCTGAATCGTTTACTCGCGAAAACCAATTATGAGTACGCGAATAGTCATGATTCTCGCTCACTGTGGATCTACGAATTATTACCGAACGAGTTTGCTGTTTATTAATTTTGTCTTATTATTATTATTATGCAAAAGATTAATGTTTAAATAAGAAGGAATTTAATAAAGTTTATACGCGATGAGCCATTTTGATCGTCAACCGCAAATATCTCTTGAAATAAGTGAAACGAAAAAAAATGTGACCTTAAAGTAGACCTTAACCTTCAAATGACTGAAAATGAAGGTCAGGGTCAAATTTTAAGGAGACTGGCCTATGTTTCTCTCCGAATTCAACAACTTTTGTCTGACATATTTTTGCCATTTCATATATTTCAAGAGATATTAATCCACCGTGTATATATATTTTAACCGAAAAAAAACAATATTCAAAAAAATGTAAGGATTGCTGAAGAACAAGCTTTGATAAATATCTGAGTTATTTTAATTATACGAGGATAAAAGGGTTTGCTTGGGCAAGAGAGGGTTTTAAGACTTTGAGCTTAGGTATGCCTCGGAATGAATGCTCAGCTAACAAGCCTCATTTTTTAGTCTGATCTCGAGAGATTATGCTTAAATTAATCAAGGAGTTCCTACTTATTGCTAGACTGAAGAATTTAATTAAAAATTTCAAATATTGCAGAATTTCTGATTCAAACACATGAGATTAATAATTTTCATTTATTTATAATTCAAGGTAACGCATTCAAGTTATTGTATTGCATTGTATTGTGTTTATTATATAATTTACACAGAAAGGTCAGTGGGTTAATGTTAAATTCCACACTATGTTACATTTTACACTATGTTATTTTATAGTCATGGTTTCGAAAGTCTAGCGTTTTATGTATGCATGAATACCCTGTTGGAAGTTTTCACCATTATTTCACGAGTGTTTGGCGAATTTTTTAAAACTTGATGAAATATTGATCAAATTGAAAATTATAAGAAAATGATGTTAATAATAAAATTAAATAATAAAATCAAGTAATAAATAATAAATAAAAATAGATAATAATAAAAAAATAATAATAAATAACAAATGATAATAATAATAATAATTTGTAAATGACTAATTTTGTAATGACTGTTAGTTTCATTACGCAGTGGAAATCTCCATTATTTATAATTAAATTCCTATACTTAAGGGGATCACGGACAGGTTCGTCACAATACGTGTAACTTTACTGCACGGCCCATCTGGCTTATATGTTTATTTTTTCACATCCCCTTAAGGAGGTTCAACACTTTCGGGACAATGCAGAAATTAACGTAGAATCGATAAATATAACTTCAAAATATCATAAATAAGACGTATGATTTTTTATAATATTTTTCA
>JAWWEM010016827.1:0-22042 GCA_035582935.1 Ormyrus thymus | reverse complement strand
CTCCAGGATCCAGCAGTGTTTTTAAGGAGTCAATTGACATTCAGCTTGGCCCGGGCCAATCTGTACTGTCACAATCCATAACTTTGTGAACAAACTTTTACGAGGAAAAATTTTCAGTATTTCAACAACTATTTATCAACAATATTAAACGCTAAGATTTGTATATTATTGTTTACGAGGGAAACTGACGAATACAAGTGAGTTTGCAGTTAGTACCGTGTATTTTATACCCTTTATAAATAGTAAATATCATTATATTTATATTAAATTTATCAAAAAGTTATCTTGTATATTTAACAAAAAAAGAATGACATTAAAGATAATAATTTTGATGCAAACATGCTATTTCTTAATTTCTAATTTTACGAAAAAATTTAATAAATATATTAATAAATTAATTTTGACAGATGGTTCAAGACCTTAAATTGAGATTAAGGAACGCACGATTCCCTCAGCCTTCCATTGAAAATTTCAGTTGGAGTTACGGTATAAATAGTGAATTTATACCAACTATCGTGGTCTATTGGATGAGTAAATATGACTTCAAAAAGCAACAAAAACTTCTTAACCGTTATCCCCAATTTGTCACAAATATACAGGGTAAGAATTCATTAACAACATTTGTTTAAAAAATGCCAATCTTAATTAAACAGAGTCATTGAAACTTTAATCTGTTTAGGTTTGGATATTCATTTCTATCGCGTCAAACCAACATTGTCGGAAAAAAGCAAAATCAAGGTCTTGCCTCTACTTATAGTTCACGACTGGCCAGGTTCAGTAGTAGAATTCCAGAAAATCATACCTGGAAAACCAATATGCGAAAGACACCGTCTTCGGACGAAACCGAATTCAAAGTATTTGACCTTTAATTTACTGCCACTTCTAAAATGTAACAAAATGATATTTTTAATGTATTTATATTTTTAATTTATTATTTTTATTTGTACTATAAAATCTTGTGGTAATACATATTTGGTTTGGTTTTATTGCTGAACATCATCAAACGCACAGCTGCACAAGTGGTTGCCTTTTTTAAGGAGTTTTTTTTAAATATCGTGGATATTTTACAAAATTCACTAAAATGGAACAAAAAATTTAATAATAATTTTACCAGAAAGAAAAAAACATCTAATCTTTTTTCCAACAAGAAAAAATTTTAATGTTACTCTTACTTTATAAATGAATCTTGGATCACTATGAGACATAATAAATTTTAGTCTGGTTATTAATAATATTTTTATAGAGAAAAAGGTTAGTCATAACATATTCAAAACGCACACTTCATTGTCATATAATGCTTAAGTTTAATAATAAGTCATAGAAAATTTGTACATTTTGTAAAAAATTTCATTTTGATGAAAATTTTTCAATATTACAAAACAGTTTATTATATATTCAAATTAAGTTTTTATCGCCCGAATTGAAATTAATACTAATTAAATACTTCGTGAATAATTTACTTGAAACTTTGTGCTACGAACGTTTATCATGCACGTGTTTCTTCTGTTTGTGAATAATGTTTAATTTGCATAAGGTAACTGATTAGGTAAACTGGTAAATAGAAAAAAAATATTAATAATATTTTGATGATATCTAATTCTCTTTTACGTATTGGAGAATTTTCATTCAAAAATTTTCCGATGTTCTAATTTAATTTTAAGAATAAAAAATATTCGATGGCATAGAACTTATCGTAATATTCACAGTATGTTTTTGTAAAAATAAAATCTCACCTCGAAATTGTTTGATGTTTTATTACTGAAAGTGTTAGAAAATCTATGACTAACAATAATCTAAGAATCTAAGTCATTTTTATGTAATGTATCTTGTAATACACATAATTAGTAGTAACATTTTTGCACCATTAAAAATAATAAGTTAAGTAATTGAGAAAACTAACACAATTCTCACCAGAAAATTTCACGAAATCTTGTTTGTAAAGTTAACATTTTGTTTTATTTGAATTTTGCAAAATTTTAAATATTCCTTTGATTTAAAACAGTAACATTTCTATTTTTACGGTCCCTTTCTACGTCCAACTTGATAAATAATGGTCTTTGAAGAAGGATGAAGTAATATTGACCTAGAAAGAAGACGTAAAGCAAGTGCCATTAAAATTTCTCATATTGTAGAAAAATATAATCATTGAACTGCATACAAGTTTAACAGAACAGAATGTTCTATTATTTTTGTTCGAGACATCTGAAATTTGAAAAAATGAATAAATACCAATATTATTTTTATGGTTTAAAAATAGAATTTTATACAGTGACTTAATATCACAGATCACAATCTCATGCATGTGTTGTTTTACAAATATACAAATGATCGTTTAAAAAATTATCAATTCTGCCTAAAAATAACATTTGCAAATTTTAATTGTTTTACAACCGCTGACAAAACATTGACTAAATTAAACATAAACATTCCAAAGTAACTGTCCAGCTGAAAATCACTTTTATTTCTAGCAAGCCATTCGAAACCATAAATTTTGTTAAATCAATAGCATGTACACAAAACCGATAACATTTTGCACAAATCATCCGGCGCATAATAAACGAACGCAGCTCTTGTATAAAACTGAGCAGCGACGTGCGTAATTGCTCAGTTTAGATTGAGTCGTGCTCCGGTGTGCAGCCGATCGATCTGAGAAATGTCGAAGATCGCCGTCGTTTTCGTAGGAGTTCTGGCGTTCTCGAACGCTGGCATAATCGACGGAATCGGTAAACTTTTGGGTCACACGCCACCAAAGCCTAAGGATGAGTATTGGGGCCCTGGTCAACAGCTGGAGATACTTGACGAAAGCATCAGGCCATTCAACATTAACTTTAATGATCTGGTAGGTAGAAATTTAAATTAGAGTACAGCAAAGTACTTTTTCAATTTAGAAATAATAAATTTATGTAGCAAAGCTTTTATTCTGCATGCTATTATGTTTCGCATTGATCTCCTTATTATGTTTATGTAATCTTATTTATAAAAATATTAATTAAGCATGCACAGGTTTTTGCATACCTTGATAATAAACTGCTGTGTAAATTCGAATGTAGCGACCCAATATTGTCTTCAAGGACAACACAATGCTATTTGTTGTACAGAACGGACAAACAAATTTTTCAATAAAAATTATCAATAAAACCTAATCATTTTAAATTAAATATGATTTTAATAGATGATCGTAGACTTGAAACAGCGTTTGGCAAATACGAGATTTCCTCAGCCTTCCTTGGAAGGCGCCGAATGGGACTACGGCGTGAACAGCAATTTCACACCGACTATAGTCAACTATTGGCTCAACAATTATGATTTTAAGACCCGAGAAAATCTTCTCAATCGTTATCCGCAGTACCTAACCAACATACAAGGTAATGCATTACTCCAAATACTTTAATGTGTAACTGAAGTATTTTGAAAATCCCGAGCAATATTTTTAATGACGATTGTAGGTTTAGATATCCATTTCTACCACGTAAAACCCGAATTGCCAGCATTCGGCAGGCAAATCGAAGTCCTGCCCCTGCTTTTGGTCCACGGCTGGCCTGGTTCTGTCGTGGAATTCCAAAAAGTGATTCCCCTTCTCACGACACCTCGCTACGACCAAAATTTCGTTTTCGAATTGATTATTCCCTCCCTGCCCGGCTTCGGCTATTCGACCCCCGCTTCCAAAATGGGCTTGGGTCCCGTCGACATCGCCAACGTCATGAAGAATCTCATGCTCAGGCTGGGTTTCGGCCAGTTCTACGTTCAGGGAGGCGACTGGGGCGCACAGATCATTACTGACATCGCAGCTTTGTATCCCGAGCAGTGAGTATATTTTTTATATAAAAAGTGTAATAATTAACGCTTTGGGAGGCTGGAGGAGGCCAGCAGGCGTTTCGACTCGTAGTTGCCCATCAAGACTCGTCAGTGGGGCTGACGATGCCCCGACGCCTTGGGTACCCTCACCGTACCCGGTCATCTATACCCCGGAGCCTCCACTAGTTCGCTAGAGGGCAAGGCAAAACGCCCACCCGAACGCTCCCTCCTCCGGCGCTCCTGTCTACTTCAACTTTTTTAATTCGGCTCGCTTTCAGTGTTTTGGGAATGCACTCGAACTTGTGCACAGTGGTCAAGCCGTTGTCCCTCTTGAAATTGATTCTGAAAAATGCAATATCGAAGATGATCCCGGGCTCCAGCAATGCAAAGGCATCCGATGTCTTGAATAAACTGTTCCAAGCCACTGGATTCTTCCATTTCCAGGCCACCAAACCCGACACACTCGGTATTTTTAAAAATATTCAGCACTAACGCCGTTTTTCTTTTGCCGTTTCTTCATTTTGAAGCTTTTAATTTGCAGGTGTTGCGGTGAGTGATTCGCCGGCTGGATTAGCGGCTTACGTCTTGGCTGTCTTCGTAGCCGGTACGTTTAAAGGTCCTGTAAGAAGCAATGACGGAAATCTCACGGATAATTTCGTCGTGGATGACCTTATCGATAACCTCATGATGTACTGGGCACCAAACACGATCTCCTCCTCGTTTCGCATTTACGCTGAATTTGCCAGTCGCCGCAATTTGAATTATGAAATAGATGAGTAAGTTGATCAGTAAAATGCTTTTATCGACTATTATGCTTCCAATTGGAATAAAAAGATACTATTGGTCCTGCTGTCTATGTATTTATCAATAAAAAGCAATACATAATAAATAAAATACAAAATAAATACATATAGCCGGACCAATAGTATCTTTTGATTCCAGATGAGTTATAAATAGTCCAATTTTTCTCAAAAGACTGCGTATAAACTAAACTTTTTCAAATCAAACCGAATCTGTAAACGTTTTATTTGCAGCATCAAAATCAAGGTGCCAAGCGTCTGTGCCCAATTCCCCAACGAGATCGTCGTGATGCCAGAAGACATTCTGCGCGACCGATACGCCAACTTGGTGCGCGTCTCCAAGTTCCCTCGGGGTGGCCACTTTGCTGCGATGGAGGAACCTCAGCTCCTGGCTGAAGACTTGTGGACGTCTGTTCGATTGATGCGCCGGAAAACTGTCGAGAAGTAGAGAACAGGCGTAATAAGATCTGGGTGCGATTTGACAATTGCATTTGACGAAAGGGGGGGGGGTATTGAAGAGATTGAGATGTAGAAAAAGGAAGGTTTTTTAAAACATTGAGTGCAATTGTTTAAATAATTTTGATAAATTGCAATTTTATAAATATATTTACCATTGTGATACTTAAAAAGTTGTTTCAATCAGTTTCTCACATGTTTTTCTTTTATTTTAGTATTTCTTTGATAAATCTAAAGATTGGCAAAATACTTGCATTGCAGCCTACTAGGTTGCCTACAGCCAAGGAGATATTTATGTATTTGAAATTTTCATGCAAAATGAAAATATTAATTACAAAATTCATTTTTAAATGTTAATTGATCCATTTAAACAATTCTGTCTTCGAAATCAATAAAATCATCTATCCGATATAGCAAGAAAAAAACAATTTATATATCGCATTGATTTGAATCTATTTTGATTCTGATAACTAAACAAATATTCAATTGTGGTTAATAATCTCTGCATAGTCATTGCTCTTTGCATTTTCTTAAAAGATAAAAGAACAGCTGCTATTTCAGACGTATTACCTTTAAAAACTTGCCCTCTTACTTTCTTTGCGACAATAATTTTGTAAATACGAATTCCGCATTTAATGTAGATGACTATACACTCTTAATTCAAAGCATTTAATTCACCGAAAAAATAATAATATAGATATACAATCAAGAACTCTGGCCATTTACTCTCCCAAATCAGTAAAAATCATCCCGCAAACCAAGCCGCGTCCTCTCAAAAGCCATCTCCCCACTCGTCCCCCCCAACGAGCTCTCCAAACCGACCGGCGGCCGTATCCCCCGTGAATCACGCGGCACTTACCGCTGTAAATTCGAACGTATATAAATCGGCGAACGGCGCCGCGTCGCGGCTCAGTAACGGTTCCGAGCGCGACCTGTACTTACGCGGATCCGGAGATGAAGGCAGCAGCGGTACTGGTCGGCGTGCTGGCGCTGACGATCGCCGGAGTTGTTTACTTGATCAGGCCGACGGCCCAGCCGGCGCCGAAGCTCGTGGACGAGTACTGGGGACCCGGGGAGCAGCCGAGAACGACGGACAGCAGCGTCAGGCCGTTCAAAATTAGCTTCTCCGATGCGGTGAGTGGGTGACCTCGGCTCGATAAGATGCGCGGATAATCAGCGGTAATTAAGATAGCTGCACTGAGAGAAAAATTTCTTGAAATTAAAAAAAGCTTCATTGCGGGCAATCGGTTAAATGTTTTTTTTAATTCGAAGAAAACATTCTTTGATTTAAAGAAACCCCTTTTTAATGGAAAGAAATTTTCTTATTTTAAATAAAATTTTCTTTTACTAAAGAAACTTCCTTCCCACTAAAAAGGAGTTTCTTTGAAGCAAAAAAATATTTAACCGATTGCCCGCAATGAAGCTTTCTTTGATTTCAAGAAATTTTTTTCTCAGTGTGCTGATATTTTTTCGAAATTTGAAAAAAAAACGATTTGTTGGCAAGAACTTCCTTGCATTAAATAAAACTTTATTCTTAAGGTGGGTCGAGCGCTACGCCATTTACTGCAGAATTATTTAAAATTCGAAAGACTGATTCTTTAAATAAAAATAGTGTACGGAAAGTTCAGTTTATTTAGCACACTTGTTTTGATACGCAAAATATTTTGACTTTCGTACTGTTGAAAGCTAAATAGTGATAAGATTTAAAAAGAACTTGCCAATAATTTTAAATTTCACTACTTTGGAAGGCTGAATTACCTAAAGTTAAACCATAAATAACAATATATACAGTATAAAAAATTACTTGCTATTCTAAACAAATTTTAGTGCTTTCACGAAAAAAAATATTAAAAAAGATAAAGTGATAAATTAACAATTTTTTTAAAAGTTTAGAAGTATATCAATGAAAAATGATGATTAGGAAACTGAATAATTCTTGTTATTACATATTACTTAAAAAAAATATTACTTAATTATAAACGAATGAACAACATTTGTACGGCGGCGAAACTTATAAGGTAATATTTTTTAAGTTTTATGTACTTCTTACACTTCTAAATTATATATATGTATATATATATATTTATTTATTTTAAAGCGCAAGGTATACAGGAAATAGTATTTTATTACATTAATTTTTACATCACTTCATTGACTAGAGAATCGTGCTCGACCCACCTTAATACTTGACAAGTATTTCGCTCATGTTTTCTTTATTTGCGCGTACTTACACTTTGCCGGAAGAAAAAGTAAAAGCGGCAGCTTTCTCTTTCGTATGTACATGTTATTATTATGGAATAAGCTGATTTCCTTTTCGTGGATTTGTGGAGTAAAATCAATATTTTTTAAGTTGCATTAAATTTATTAGAAAAAGTGCTTAATTAATATTACACGCTTTTTTAATATATATTATATATAATTTTGAAAAGGCAGAAAAACAAACCGTTTCGTTTTTGTAATTAGCTCTCGGTGTGCATAATTTATCATTCTAAATAAAACCATATTTTTCATAAAATAAAATCATAATTGGCGAAATCGTCGAAATTTTAATTGGACGAATCATTTTTAATCTCGCTTAGAAAGAATTTATTTGTAATCAAAATGACTTCGCAATAATTTAAAGATAATACCTTAAGAAGAAACGTACTTCAAACTGAACTGAATCAAATTATTTATTTGACACCATTGGGCTCTCGCATGCAATATGCCACACTGGTTCAATTACGCGCATACTTGAAGAAGATTGCCCTTTGTCGCCGGCAAGTCGAGCGCATCCGTTCGGAAAATGCAGGGCTCTGGGTTCTATTGGGTCCAATCTGCCCGGGGAAAAACTTATGCAGTACTTTTTAGGCGCTTATTAATTTTTTATTAATCATCCCCAACGGATCGTTGCCGCCGTGCAGTCGCTCGACCGAGAATGAAATATTTTTTTAAAAAGACCAGTCGAACGAGCTGTATATACCTACCTGAAACGCGGCTTCGATTCCAGATGATCAAGGACCTGAAGCAGCGCCTCGGCAACACCAGGCAGCTGCAGCCTTCCCTCGAGAACGTCAACTGGACCTACGGTGTAAACAGCGACTTCGTGCCGGACCTCGTCGACTACTGGCTCCGCAAGTACGACTTCAAAAAGCGCGAGGCGCACCTCAACCGGTACCCGCAGTTCATCACCAACGTGCAGGGTACGTTGCTCGCTTCCAATATCGATACATTCCCGCATCTCGCGGCGGGCTTGTTTTTGCTACGGCGCGCGTGCCGCGCGAGCGGATTTAATTGAAACGTCCTCGGGAGCCCGAGGTCGCGGTGAGTTGCATGAAAATCAAAGCCGGAATGATGGATTTTTAGACGTTTTGTGGTAATCAGGCTCAATAATACGTACTTCTTTCGTGATTGACAGTTCCGCTTTTGACTGCATTAATTTCAATGATTGCGCACAGATTAAAATAAGCATCGAAGTTGCTTAGCGATCGTGACTTTTGTTCGCAGCTATCTCATCATGAATTGGTAAGAACTCAATCAGTGCCTTATCAATGAAATTCTGCTCAAGCATACATATCAACGGTTCGAAATTACATAATGCTCGCGCACGAATAATTAAGATCTATATAAATAAGCGCATGACAAATCCACTTCTTCCCCAGGATTGGACATCTTCTTCATGCGCATCAAACCCCAGATACCAAAGGGCCGCGATCTGAAAGTACTGCCGTTGCTCATCCTCCACGGCTGGCCGGGCTCCGTCGTCGAGTTCCAAGCTATCATCCCCCTGCTCACGACCCCGCAGCCCGACAGGGACTTCGTCTTCGAGGTGATCGCTCCGTCGCTGCCCGGCTTCGGGTTCTCCGACGCCGCGTCGAAGCCCGGCCTGGGACCGGTGGAGATCGCTCATCTCATGAAGAACTTGATGCTCAGGCTGGGCTTCGACAGATTCTACACCCAGGGAGGCGACTGGGGCGCCGTTGTGACGTCGTACCTCGCCGCCATGTATCCCCAGCAGTAAGCTCGACATCGTCTCTTACGAGTACAAAGAGCCGGGAGAGGCCGGTGGGTGCAGTTCGTCTGGAAAAAAAAATGAATTTAATTCTGTTCGCAGCGTGCTGGGGATGCATTCGAATCTTTGCGCGGTATTTAATCCGTGGGCCTTCTTGAAAATGGCAGCTTACAGCAATCTGCCCTGGCTGTTTCCGGCTAACAAGGATCAGGTTAGATACCCGCTGAGCAGGCTTCTTCATTTCGTCGTGCAGGAAGGAGGATATTTTCACCTTCAAGCTACCAAGCCCGACACGCTAGGTAAACAATTCGCGCGATTGCCCACTGCTTTGTATTTATACTGTAATTATTCAATAATACGAAAATCAGAATATTCAGTTATATAATCATCGAGTTTATAAATATTTATAAATGTAATGACACATAAATTCAAATCAATTTATTCGAGAATAAATCTATAATTACATACGGATCGATTCTTAACGCTAAAAATAATTTAATATAACTTTCTACATCTCGCACTTAAAATAAACGTATTTTTTCACATCGAAGAATGATAAATTTAAACCTGCATTATTTCAGGAGCCGCAATGAGTGATTCACCAGTAGGTTTGGCAACCTATATCTTAGAAAAATTTTTATACAATACCACTATAAACATCAAAAATTTGAAAGATGCTAGTCTTTTACCGTGGAAAAAATACACCATGGATGATCTGATTGATAATCTAATGCTGTACTGGGTGCCGAATAAAACTGCTAGTAGCTTCCGCATCTACGCTGAATATTCCAGCATTCGTAGTTTCAATCACAAGATGCAGAGGTAAATAACTATTGGAGAATACTTTTTCATCTCTCGAGCAGTCGAGCGAACTCGTCACTGATAAAATATAAAGTTCGCAAACTGTTGGAAAATGAGATCCTTAGATTTTTCTTATTTATTATTTATCACAATCAACGGCTTAATACTCGAATATTGCCCATTAAAATGAAAACTTGAATCAACAGCGTTCCGATCCCGGTGCCAAGTGCGTGCGCGCAATTCCCTGACGAAATCATCTACCAAACGCCGGACATCCTTGCCGGCAACTTCGTCAACTTGGTGCGCGTAACACAATTCGCCGAGGGAGGCCACTTCGCTGCCATGGAGCAGCCCGAAGCCTTGGCCGACGACATTTGGCGCTCGATAGAAACGATGCTGAAGCTCGAGGCGGCGAAGAATCGGAAGCCTTGAGCGCAATTGCTTTCTTAGCTCTGTTACTATGCGGCTAATTTATTTTGGAACGTTTGTTTCTAACATTATAAGTATATATAACTGGTAGATTAACTGCGTCGATCATAAATACGAGGAACTGAACAAAAGATAATTGCACTGATAATTCGAATAGCAACTGGCGGACATGTTTATGTAATTTATTAGCGCGAGTCATATTGTCATTTTCTGCTATACCTTTATTTTTGTATTTACTTTTTGTATTACTCATTTCAGCATTATCTATGTAATTTTCACTAACTTTATTTAAATTTAAACATGCAATTATGAAGACTGTTACGTTTCATGTAGATAATATATTCACGAAGCGGCAGAATCAGTTATTATAACTTATCTTATTATTTTTATTAATAAAAACTTTTTTTAAATTTAAATATTTTTTTGTTACCGATTAGCATAAATTTTTTTAATTTTTTATAAAATATATGTTAATAGGTTAAATAATTATTAAAATTTGATTTTAGAAAATATTATTTTACCGTATATTTATAATCAAAACCTATTCCATAAATAATGACTATTTATTAAATTGTCAAATCAAAAAAATATAATAAATTTATTTAATATTGTATTCAAATTTATTGTATTGAGGCATTGACGGCGTTTTGAAGAAAATAAGAAATGAATAAAAGTCTGTTGGTTAGAAAATCTTTAAAAAAATTGATATCTTCGATTTAACAATGTCAACTTATACTTAAAACCTCGCGAAGCTTTGTAGCGAGAAAAGCTGCGGCACACCGGGGAGAGGGGATCTTTTTTCACTCAATGTACCTTTAGTATAGTATAGTGTACCCCACTTGAGTACAGTGATACTGATAACTATAAAATTGACTACAAGCACTGCAGCCGCGCAAATCGTGTCGGCTGAACTTCGTTGTCGAGCGGGAAAAAGTAACCAGAGTCGGCGATAGTGCTATTTGGTTTCTCGACATTCGACACTGACCGAGCTCCATCGCAAAAGGCGCAAATATAACAGCGCGCCGACAGCCGCAATAGGTTCCTGCGCTTTTCCAGCGATTTCCTGAGTCCTGACGTAGGCCAAACAAATGGGTAGGCGCAAAAGTAAAAGGAAGCCACCCCCTAAACGCAAGGCGATTGAGCCTCTGGATACGCAATTCAACTGTCCGTTCTGCAATCATGAAAAATCCTGCGACGTTAAAATGTAAGTAAACACTTTACATTCTGCGTTTATACTGCGCTCAGAATTCCCCCACTTTCAGGAAATATCCCCCACCAAAACTTTTGAATAAAACTGAGCTCAATGTAGGTTAGTCTTTTTTTGCATTAAATATTGCCGACTTTCTGGCAAATGTAATTTTCGAAAATATAGACAATCTTATTGATGTACCGTGTTTCTAAATAAAGTCGCGTTTGTTGAGGTTAGAATTCTGGATTTCCGACGCCTTCAGTTTGTATTGCGATAAAGAGGTTTAATGCATGCAAACTGATATCGACGTCGATTAGTTTTATCTGTTTTAGCCGTTATTTCAAATAACTGAATTTGTGATTGTTTTGATTTCAGGGATAAATCAAGAAATACAGCAAGGATAACTTGTAGAGTTTGTCTGGAAGACTTTCAAACAACTATAAATCTGCTTTCCGAACCTTTAGATGTGTATAATGACTGGATTGATGCTTGTGAAACTGCTAACTGAGTATTTTTAACACGGAATCTAAGGCATACAATTTCAAGATTATCTCTGTCATAAAAGTTCTGTTAGATCAAAAGTGTAAACTGAACAAAAAGTACAAGAACTATTCTTTAAAAGAGGCATTTAAATAATTGTTTTTAACAAAGTTATTATTTTATAAACAGAAGGCAAGAATTTAGTGAAATAACGATATGGTAATTTTACTATTAATTTAAAAAGTTATTTTAAATATTTATTTACAATATAAAATGTGATAAATATAGTTTGTTTAAGTAATCCGTGGTCTATAAAAATTTTTTATCTAATTTAAAGTGTTAAAATTATTTAAAATGTCTTCTCTTCAAAAAGAAATTGTTAAATCTAAAGCAAAGAATTTACCACAGGCAGGATTATCGCCAAGATTACTACAACACAGACATCCTGGTCAAAAGAGAGATTATGAGCCAGTTTCATGGACCCAGTACTTTGATGATAGAAAAGCTGTCACAGTAAATGAAGATTCATTTTATGTATATTCACATGGAAATGAAGGACCTTTGTTAGTATTGCTTCATGGTGGTGGTTACAGTGCACTTACGTGGTCCCAGTTCACAAAATGCATAAGTACCTTGGTGACTTGTCAAGTTATGGCAATTGATCTTAGAGGGCATGGGGGCTCCAATACTAAAAATGATGATGATTTATCTATAAATACATTAGCTGCTGATGTAGCACATGTTTTAGAATCTATCTCTGAAAATCGTCCAATAATCGTAGTTGGACATAGTTTAGGAGGGGCTGTTGCTGTCAGAGCAGCTCCCTTAGTTGAGAACATAGTTGGTGTCATTGTGATTGATGTCGTGGAAGGAACTGCAATCGATGCTCTCAGATCAATGCAAGGTTTCTTACGTTCTCGCCCATCAACCTTTTCATCTATTTGCAAGGCTATAGAATGGTGTGTTCGAAGCGGTCAAATAAGAAATCTTCACTCTGCAAAAGTATCTGTTCCTGGACAAATAAAAAATATGCAAAATAACATTTTAGGAGCAGATGACTTAGACTCAGAACCAAAGGATGATAGTCATTCAGCTAACTCAGCTCCTGTTGCTGCACCTATGGGAACAATAATGGAAGGTGAACTCAGCACTCCTCCACAACCTCCTGGAAGCAGTTCAGTCAAGTCAGATAAATACACATGGCGAATTAATCTTGCAAAAACAGAAAAATATTGGTATGAATGGTTTCATGGATTGTCAGCAGCTTTTCTGGAACTTTCTGCTCCCAAAATGCTCCTTTTAGCTGGTGTTGACAGATTAGATAGAGAACTTACAGTTGGGCAGATGCAAGGAAAATTTCAATTGCAAGTTTTAACATCTTGTGGTCATGCAGTACATGAAGATGCACCTGATAAGGTGGCAGAAGCTGTAGCTACATTTTTAGTTAGACATAAGTTTGCAGAACCTACAGCTGATTTTACATGGACTGTACCAGCTTGTTGAAAAAATTACCACTTCAAAGCCAACACTCTGTCTACATGTGCGTTTACATTACTTCAAAAAATAATGCGGAAACTTTTAAATTAAATATTCTAAGAATGTTCTGTGAAGAAAGTGTTTAAATATTACATCTGCGTATATTTAATATTAAGAGGTACATATATATGCATATTGATCTATACCGATCACATTTTTCAAAAATGTAATTTTATTTGTATGTATTAATAAAAATTGATTTTGTAGAATATTCATGCTTACATAAATTAAATGCAGAGAGTGTATTATAATTTTTCAACTTTTTACTCATTTATCCTACAATTATCAATTCTTCAAAATATTTTAAAATATTTTAATTTAGCTCAGGTATTACCACAGAGTAAGATCTCACTCATCTTACGCATCTTAAACCTGAAATTCGAATATTTTAAAAAGCGAGACAGTGTCGCTGTAAATACGGAACAGTAAGGGAGAGGGGATCATTGTTAATTAGGATAAACATGTCAAGTTAACAAGAGTCGGCGAACAAACCCTGGTACCCAAAGTCATGACTCTTCTAAACCTCCCTTCCTACCTCCTTAATTCTAAATCATTATCATCAACGAAGGACCAGCAGTTTCCTAAGTTTTCTTTAAAGTCCCCGACAAAATGGCGGTGAACGCGCAACACCTCTAGTTGTGTACTTGGGAGCAGAAGCGAAGCAGCTACGTATATACACGTGCGCGGAGAAAAAAAGGGCAGCTCTGCGCAGGCGAAAGAGACGGTGCTAGGCTTGCGCTTCGGTGGGCCCTTAAGGATGACGAACTCGCTCGGCGCGCCGCGCGCCACCGCACCATCCACCTTGCGTTCGGCTCCGTCCGTGTGTTCGCACACAGAGAAGTGCCGGAGAGCTGCGGGAAACGGAGATCGTCGTCGTCGTGCGAGAGAGCCACTACTGTACACAGACACTAAACGGAGAGAGACAGAGAACGAGGACGCCATGGCGTCCGCTGCTGCTCCTCTGCATTGCTTCGACGACGGCGACGACGAATAATAACCCGGCTATCGTTGTCCTCGGCGAACACCTTCCTTCCCGGCGACAGTCAGGCGGAGGCTGCGCCTTGTCTAAGCTCGCGCGCCAAGCCTTTGTGCTCCGAGCCGACCGAGCGCTCCAGCCGATAAGTATATCTTACCTGTAGGTTCGACGATCGCGGAAAACAAAAGTCGCACGCCAGCGTGTGTTTGTTGTCCCTCAGTGAAGTGTTTTGTACTCATGACTCGTGGAAACCAATTTTTTTCAAATCTCTGAGAATCTCAGATTTCGTGTGGATGGGTGACTGTGAGCCCAGTGCTGATTAATATGCAAGGGTAGGTTGATTCGTAGTTGAATTGCTAATTAATAATGCTTGTTAGTATGCTGAGAGGAAATGGCACTTTAATGGTTTGTAATGGGTTTTTGTTCTTATTAAAGCTGTGTTTTGAATCTTACATGACCAAATTTTATCATTAAATGTAATTTGTTTTGATAAATTATGTATAAGCTATATGTCTTAAACTATTGAAATTCTGTGGTAACCAAAGCTCTCTTAAAGTGTTATTTAGCAGCTTTAAAAGTGTTGTTTTGATTTTGACTTCACTAATATTTTCATTTGAAAATTTGTTTACTTAAAAGATACAAATTCTTTATTAAATGAACTACAATCTACTATTAAATTCTGCTTAAATAATAAAAAATTTATTCAATTTTAGGCTTGTTTCTGCTCAGAATGTTGAAGGATGTGTTCTTAACCCTAGAATTTGGTCTGCACATGATGGACAGTGTCACTGAAAGCTCAAAACAATATGTCCAATAGCTTTGATAGTTACTTAAAAAATATTGGAGATGTTACCGTAGAGAAAGTTGATAAAGGAGATGGTCTTGGACCTCTTGGAGGAGTCCAGCCCAATGTTACATCAATTGGTTCTAAAGAAATGATGGATAATCGTCAAACTAATAATGACGATTGTTCTGAAGATTCCAATGGAGATATATCTGAAAATGGTCGAAGAAAAAAGCTTGGATCTGTCAGAAACGAGGAAATAGAAGAAATTAGAACTGAGGGTTCAGCAGATGACATGGATCTCGATGAAACAATTGATTCACACATAGGTGTAAGAATGGAAACTGAAAGACAACATATCCAGCCTCTTCCTTCAGAAAATGAGGAAGAGGAAGAAGAGGAGGAAGACGAAATGGGCATAGATGTGAATATATTAGACACATTGCCTTTAGAAGGTAATTCTTCCCATTTAAATAATAATTTAATCAAAAAAAACTAAGAAGCAGTATTGCGTGTTCTCTTTTATTTTACAATATTTGATTCTTTTAAATCGTAAAAGCATTATGTATTTATGCAGAGCCTAAAAAATTGCAAATAATTTAAAAATCCAAAGTAATTATAAAGTTTTAATTACTGCCTTTAATTTCTTCTTTATAAGCTTAAAGTTTGCAGAATAAGAAAATAAATGTTTTAATGTAGAATTAATGATCCTAATTATATTTAATACATTATAGGTGCACCGATAGAAGGGCAAGAAGTATCTGGAGAAGATCTTCTTGGCAAAATGAACGATGATGACGACGATGACGACGAAGACAAATCGTTATCTCGGTCCGGTGAGGAGGACAGTATTAATGTTAGTAAGCGACATAAGGAACTCGAAGACGATTTGGATCCATCGAAAAAGAAGCAAAAGAAAGAGGACAGCATTGAAAGTTCATCTGAATTAGAATCAAAAACCGATAAAAAATTATCCAACATGAGGCGAAACATTCGAGATGTGATGGATGAGACGCAACTGGACGAAGCCACCCTGTCAGCTCAACGGCAGGAGATGGAACGTTTGCGACGTGTCCAGGAACAACAAAGGATCATTAGAGAGGTACAGCGTCGACAGGGTAACAAAGGCGTTAGCCTTCTGAGAAGCAGTCAGGGATTTGAGAACGCTGAAGAGGTGGGCAGTACTTGAAAAACAGCATTAAAGTTATTTCTTGTTTCATACAAGAAATGATTATGTTAATTATTCATACTGTTTAAAAAAACGTTATTAAAAATTCAATTTTTAAAACTTTTAAAAAATAGTAACAAATTCTTAAGAAGATTTGCCCACATAAGATTTCAAATTAATGATAGTTACATTAATTAATAATATATTTCGATACTAGTGCGAAAGAGATGATTTTCACCCGAGTATGAGTTTTCGCCCGCGCGAAGCGAGGGTTGGGTTGGGTGACAATCACACGAGACGAGAATCGTGTGTATTGTATGTATAACACTAATTTTGCCCACGCTTATGTACGCGAAAGTGACACTTTATGCTCGGAGTGTCGAACAATTTTTTTTAAACAGATGAAAATTACAGAAGTCAAACATCAAAGTTTTATTAAAGTTATGTATGTTCTTTAGCAGACTTTGGTATTGCAACATTATGCTTTTGTAATTTTTCAACTGCATATTTTTTAGAAAAACTACCTAAATCCTAATGAAAAATCTCAAATGACACGTCACTGCTATCTTACCCGACTTTTAAGTTTACGTTTTAATTTTTCGATTTTTTAATTTTTGTATTTTATCTAATATTTCATTTAATTAAAAAACTATGAACTAATTATTAATTTTTTAGTTCTATGAAATTTTGCCATCGATTATCAGATGAGACTTCTCTTGAGATTTTTTAGTAAGGAATGCAATGAAAAGCATGTACCATAATAAAACAATACTGAAAAAAGCATTTTTGACGGTCTGTATAACTTATTAATTTTATTAATAATAATTTTGCAGGTTCGGCTACCTAACACAGTGATGTTAAAAGTAAATTCAAGCTCAGCTGCTGGTAGTCAAGCATCAATTGGTCAGCAAGCGGGAATTCCCCCAAGGCGACCGATAGCAGAAAGTTCCCGCTGGCAACGCGGTGGTCGCGGCGGTTATCAAGGTTCTCAAACGTCGATTTCTCGAGTACCTGCTCGTACCACAACCCCTAATATGTTACAACAACGAATACGTATGATGACTCCGTCGGTGAGCATCTCGCCGGTCGTCCCTAAGAAAGAACCGATCGAACATCTCGAATATTACACGGACTCAGACTTGTCTGACGTAGAAGCCGATGCTGAAGAGATCATGGCGGTCGAAAAACAGGTACAACAAGCGCGTGCGTTATCAATGTCTGGGAAAGCTGGGCAAAAACTTCCTAAAGGCAAAGATGTAGTAACAATATCAAGCTCGAGTGAAAGCTCTGACGATGATTGCATTGTCTTGAGTGATCCAAGCGAGATTGAGGAGACGGACAATGAAGATGATCCCACGAATTCGGGAATGCATACGAATGATCGTTATAATATCCCAGACGAACAAGGCAGAGTATTAGGTAAATGATTTTTCTTTGCCTCAAGCAATTTGTATTAACATTATGCCTTCAAGACATTTGATATTTAAAATTTATGTTTTTAGTCAATGTTGGTCATCCAGAAAATGAACCTGATGTCTTTTTAGCACCCCAAGTTGCCCGAATAATAAAACCCCATCAAATTGGTGGTGTTCGTTTCTTATACGATAATATTGTAGAAAGTATTGAAAGATTTAAGACGAGTTCTGGTTTCGGTTGTATTTTAGCACATAGTATGGGTTTGGGTAAAACTTTACAAGTTGCCAGTTTTTGCGACGTCTTTTTTCGCTGCACGGGAGCAAAAACTGTCTTGTGTATAATGCCGATTAATACACTACAAAATTGGCTAGCGGAATTTAACATGTGGTTACCCTATGAAGATCCCAATAAACCAAAGGTAACATCATTGAACTTGTCTTTTTAAAAATAATAAAAAAGCGCATTAAATACCAATATCTTCTTTACGTAAAGGTTGAAGAAAAACCACCAGTCAAAGAAGAAAGTAATCAAAGCGAACTTTCATATTTGTCGAGACCTGGCTCGGAACACTCAGATTCAACGAGTCAACATCAACATCCTTCTGGAATGATGCCTGATGGCAGTAATCCTTATGCATCTCATCTTGGTTATAATCAGAATTTAATGCCTCATTATGGTCCCGGTGGAGCAATGTATGATCCTCGCAATCCGTATAACACAGGATATCCAGGGCCTGCAGGATACGGTCCTATTAAAACCGAACCAAACATGCACCCGCATTCGATGAATCCTGGTATGAATCCATACGGAATGGACAGTCGAGGAATGCCACAATACCCCGGATATTCTCCAAATATGCAACATCCAGCCAACATGCAGCATCCTAACATGCAACACCCCTCGGCCTACCCGGGCGCGGATCCGAGCATGCATCCAAGTATGCATGGCATGAACCCGCATACACCTTCTATGTATCCTGGATACGGAACTGCTACTCCAAGCATGCCCTATCCCGGTTATGGAGTCCAACCAAAAGCGGAAGGGCAGGATATGAGAAAAATGGAGAATAATATGCTTCCAGAGCATCGGGGTGAGAACAGCCAGACGATGATAAAACAAGAGCCTAAAAGTGAGGAACCCAACAAGGAATCTGAAGAATCGAAGAAAGAAAGTAAAGATGAAAAGAAGGAGGATATAATCAAAACTCCATACAGTGTTGATGCTCCTACTGAAATGGAAACGCGGCCGCGACATTTTAATTTACACATTTTAAATGACTCTCATAAAACTATGGCAGCGCGAGCTCGCGTAATTCGAGAGTGGCAAAAAGTCGGCGGTGTTCTACTTATCGGTTATGAACTGTACAGACAACTTTCCATGAAAAAGCCAAACAAGGCCAAAAGAAAACGCGGGCAACCCTTTAAGGATCCGGTGGCAGATGCTGAAGAGGAAGATAAAAATAAGCCTCTCTTAGATGAAATGCATATAGCACTCGTCAATCCCGGACCGGATTTAGTTATCTGTGATGAAGGTCATCGAATAAAGAATTCTCACGCTAGTATTAGTTTGGCTCTGAAACAAATGCGTACAAAGCGACGTATTGTTCTCACGGGCTATCCGCTGCAGAATAATCTCTTGGAATACTGGTGCATGGTCGATTTCGTAAGACCAAATTATTTAGGTAAGATCAATTTTATCGGGTTTAACCGAGTTTAATAAAAACAACAAATATTTATTTAAATTAAAAGTTATAAAAATGTTCAAGATTTTACAGTACAAATAATTTCAATAAATAATTTATTATTTTATAAAAATTGCACAAATCTTTTATTTCTTTTATTTTTTTTATTTTTTTTTTTATATATATAATATTTAACTACTTAGTGCTAATTTAATTTTAAGTTATATTATTACTACTAATTATAGAGCGTTAAAAAAGAAAACAATAATAAAAAGATTATTATTTTCTGTGATGAACATCCGTCCGTCTAATTAAAATAAAACAAATATAATTATAGGTACAAAAAGCGAGTTTTGTAACATGTTTGAGCGTCCGATTCAAAACGGCCAGTGTATCGACTCAACTCCTCAGGATATAAGACTGATGCGGTACCGTGCTCACGTTCTGCACGCACTACTCGAAGGTTTCGTTCAAAGACGGTCGCACTCAGTGCTTCAAGTGTCGTTGCCTCGTAAAGAAGAGTACATTTTATTGGTACGCATGACTCCACATCAACGCAAACTGTACGATACGTTCATGAATCAGGTTGTGAAAACAAGAGCAGTCCCCAATCCTCTAAAAGCTTTTGCTGTTTGTTGTAAAATCTGGAACCATCCGGATATTTTGTACCACTTTTTGCGAAAGCGCCAAGCCAATGAAGAAGATGACCTGGATCTTGAAGAAACAATGGCTGAGAAAGCAGCAGGTGCGGCTGGTGCGGCTGGCGGGAAACGCACACCCAAAGCGCGTCAACCGAAAGGCGAGAGCAAGAAGTCGAAAAAAACGGGTAAGAACAAACCAGCGGCTAGCGTGCAGCCGAACTCGTCAACAACATCGAATGAAAATCTCGAACCCGAAACTCAGAAACAGCAGGTATATCAAAATATGAATCCACCTACTCAGCCACCAGGTCCTCCTATGGCAAACAATACTGGTTTTCAACATCCTAACCAACTAAACTCTTACCAACAGCAGCAGCCGCAGCAACAGCAACAACAATCGCATGGCGGTTATCAAAATTACCGTCCTGATGAACGCAGCGGTAGCTATCATGGCAGTAATGAATACAACGATTTTTATGGCAATCAACAATCGCAGCAAAAGTACTCACAACCGACGAACCCAAATTTTCAATATTCCCAAACCCCTAGTTATCCAACCGGTAACCAAGGACAACAACAACAACAACAACAACCTCACCAACAGCAGCAGCATCAACAACAACAGCAACAAACGCAGCAATCGGCTCAAAATCAGCAGCAACACCAACAACAGCAACAACATGCACAACAGCAGCAGCAACAATATCAACAGCAGCAGCAGCAACAATATGTTAGCCAACAACAAAATTATAATGTTCCAACAAATGATATTCCTGCAGCATCTACTACTAGCAGTCAAGGTCAGAGATTTCCAGGACCGGCTTCTGCAGGTTCAAACCAATCGTCGAATGTGCCTAGTTTCCGACCTGATCAAAATCAAACGATGGGACCTACAGGGGGGCAATTTCCGCGACCAAATTATATATATTCAGACCGCGATAGAAATTATTCAGCGAATGTGAATCAGAATCAAAACTACTCTCAAATTCAAAATCAACAGGCATCTGGTTATCAGGATCAAAGTCAGACAGCTAGTCAAATGGGAATGTCTGATTATAATTCTTATGGACAACCAAGTCAAAATCAAGCTTATACTCAAGGACAGCAAATGCAGAATTATGCGAATAATACGCAGCAGAATCAAAATACTAATATGTCAGATGCACAAACATCCGGATATACGAATAACCAGCAACAAAAATTACCAACCCAATCTTCATCGACTAATACGTCGTATCCTCAAAATCAGCAAATGTCATCAAATACTGTAATGACAAATTCAGTACATCAACCTTATACTAACACAACAACGTCAGCGAATCAAACTGTTCCACCAATTCAAAATCAGTCTCACTCATATCCAGTAAATCAGACCCCGACCCCAAGTATTGCTTACAATCAAAATCAGCAACAGCAACAACAGCCACAGCAACAACAGCCGCAGCAACAACAGCCACAGCAACAGTCTAGTTACCAAGGAAATGTACCTCAAAATCAGATGAGAGGATATCAAAATTTGCCGCAGAATCAGTCGTCGAATTATTCTCAAGCTAACGTTCCTTCTCATGCTTATTCTAACGATCAACAGCAGCAACAACATCAGCTACAATCTCAACAACAAATGCATCAGCAATCTCATCAACAGCCTCACCAACAATCTCATCAACCATCTCACCAACAAACAAATCAGCAATCTCATCAACAACCTCCCCAACAACCTCACCAACAGCCTCACCAACAGTCACACCAACAGTCACAACAACAGTCTCACCAACAGTCACAACAACAGTCTCACCAACAGTCTCATCAACAGTCACACCAGCAGTCACACCAACAGTCACATCAACAATCTCCCCAACAAATTCATCAACAATCACACCAACAAGGTTCTCACCAACA
>JAWWEM010016806.1:0-22044 GCA_035582935.1 Ormyrus thymus | reverse complement strand
CCCCCGGCCCCCGAGTCGCGTTCGAGTGCATGCAGGATCATATGCGGCAAATTCTCGAATGAAAATTAATCGCTGTAAATAGTTTCTCGCGTTTTACAAAGTAAGCATACGCGGAAATGGCAGCAGCAGATGTTGCCATTCCGCAACCTCCGGCCGCCGAGCCGGAGGACATCGCACCTTCGTCGCAGCCGGTGGTCGGCATTATTTATCCTCCTCCGGAGGTTAGAAGTATCCTTTTTACAATTTCAATCAAGTTTAATGTTGTGGAGTTTACCTTACGGTTTATTGAACTACATATTTACTGTATTTACACAGGGAATATGTCTTTAATTAATGCTTTTTAGAAACTTTTTCTTATTTTAGAGTGCTCTTATTTTCCTGATACAATGAATAGACATTGTTGACAAGACTGCTAGTTTCGTTGCCAGAAATGGACCAGAGTTTGAATCTAGGATTCGCCAGAATGAACTGGGCAATCCAAAATTCAATTTCTTGAATGTAGGTGATCCATATCACTCATATTATCAACATAAAGTTAAAGAATTCAAAGAAGGAAAAGTACCAGAACCAGCCAGTGGTCCTCCAAAAGGAGTAAATATAACTGCTCATCAAAAGCAGCAAGAAATTCTTAAGCAAGTCGAACAACCATTCATTCCAAAAGATCCACCAGCAGAATTTGAATTTATTGCTGATCCACCTTCAATTTCTGCTTTAGATTTGTAAGTTGAATCATAATTAAGTTATTAATTATATTATTTAGTAATAAATTTTAAATTATTAACTAATGTTTTTATGCATATCTTACAGAGATATAGTTAAATTAACTGCACAATTTGTTGCACGTAATGGACGTCAGTTTTTGACAAATTTGATGAATAGAGAACAGAGGAACTTTCAGTTTGATTTCTTGCGACCGCAGCATTCTTTGTTCCAGTATTTTACCAAATTATTGGAGCAATATACTAAAGTTTTAATTCCTGCAAAGGAACTCGTCCCACGGTTAAAAGAAGAATCTTTAAATAGAGAAAAAATATTAAAAGAAGTAAAGTACAGATCGGAGTGGCTAAAATATCAAGATGCTCAAAAGCGTAAGGAGGAGGAAGAATTGGAAAGAGAAAGAGTTGCTTATGCTCAAATCGATTGGCATGATTTTGTTGTAGTTGAAACTGTTGATTATCAGCAATTTGAAGTTGGAAATTTTCCAGCTCCAACAACACCTGATGAAGTTGGTGCTAGAGTGCTTATGCAGGTATATTAAATATTTTTTGTTATAGTTTTTCCAAAGATTGGTAATTTATTTATTGTTGTAAGTGAAAAGTTACAATGAATTTTGAATTTTATTTTTTAGGAACGTATTGAAGATGGAGACGAAGTTGAAATGCAAATAGAAAGTGATGAAGAAGCTGAGATGATTAATCGTACAGAGGGAGAGAAAGATCGTGCTAAAGATAACAACCAAGTTCAAGACATGGAAGAAGATTCTAGCGAAGAAGAGGAAGTTGCTCCACCAGGGGAAACCCAGAAGAAAGACAAACCACGCGAAGCAAGCATGCAACCACCACCATTACCACCTACTCCTGGCAATGTTGTGGTTAAGAAGGGCTATGACCCTAAACAACACGGTAGGCAATCTATTTTAATATTCGTTCTCATAAATCTTTAAACTGAAATTTTTTTATTAAACTTTTTATTTTACTCTAGCTGCTAATAAAGCCTCAAGACCAGCAGCACCAGACGAGTTCCTCGTTTCGCCCATCACTGGAGAGCGCATTCCTGCAAGCAAAGTGCAGGAGCATATGAGAATTGGTCTGCTGGATCCGCGCTGGGTCGAACAGCGTGATAAACATTTGGATAAATTGGCTCAGGAAACAGTATTTGCTCCGGGCACTGCGATCGAGGCCAGCCTTAAGCAGCTCGCTGAGAGACGTACTGATATTTTCGGTGTGGGAGACGAGGAAACTGCTATTGGTAAAAAGATTGGAGAGGAGGACAAGAAGAAGGATGACAAGGTCACTTGGGATGGCCACACATCGAGCGTTGAGGCAGCAACTAGAGCTGCTAGAGCCAATATCACATTGGAAGAGCAGATTCATCAAATTCACAAGGTACAATATCAGTATTTATTTAATTTTATAGGTTTTATTTTGATTTCTAAAGAAAATTACTATTCTTTTAATTTATCATACAGGTTAAGGGTCTGCTGCCAGATGAAGAGAAGGAAAAGATAGGACCAAAACCTGCAAGTAGAGCAGCTGAGTTATCACACATGGCGGCAGTAGCTTCGAAGCCTCAAGCTACATTAAAAGCACCGCCAAAACCACCAGCACAAAAGCCTATGGTACAACCTGCCCCACCGCAACCACCAATGGCTATGCCAATGCCACAACCAATGATGGCACAACCACCTATGATGATGATGGCTCCGATGCCACCCATAAGACCACCTCCTCCATTATTGGGTAGGCATTGAGTTCCGTTTAATTATTTTTATTATTTAAATGAGCATCTGAAATAATCTTGTTGTTTGTTTTATTTTCAGCTCCAGCTATGTCTCCGTTTATGCCTACACCACCACCGATGCAGCCACCAATGCCACCGACGGTAAATAATATTCACCATGATATTTCTAATGATTCAAATCGGATATTGGAAGAAATGTAATAAATATTTTATGTTTTTAGATGGGCATGAAGCATCCATCAGATGGAATGGATGATGAACACCAGGCCAAGAAACTGAGAACAGAAGAATCTTTGATTCCGGAACAGCAGTTCTTGGCTAGAAATAAGGTAGAATTTTTTTTCAATAAACTGATTTCGCATTTAGAAAAAAGTAATTTGTTTAATAACAATAATTTATCGTTTTATAGGGTCCAGTGCAGTTGAATATCGCAGTTCCAATGATGGCTGAAAAAGCTGAATGGAAACTTAATGGACAAACTCTTAACATTACTTTACAAATTACAGAGTCAGTTTCAAGTATGAAAGCAAGAATACACGAGTTGACAGGAATGCCACCAGGGAAACAAAAATTGCAGTTCGAAGTAAGTTATAAATTGCAGTTTATTTTAAGTTTAACACATAAAAAAAAAGTGAGGGGAGATTAATATGTATTTACTATTTTAGGGTATCTTCTTCAAAGACAACAATACATTAGCATACTACAATTTGACCACTGGAAATGTAATAAATCTTCTGCCAAAGGAAAGAGGTGGCAGGAAGAAGTAAACTGTACAATAGAATACGAATTAAGTCAAAATAAATAAATTTTTATTTTATAATAATTATAACTAAGTTAGTGTGAGAATTTGTAAACACGTTTACGTTGAAGAATAAAATATATGTCAATTTTAAGAAAAGTTAACCAAATTCCATACATTAGAATTTGAACGCGCGCTTCGCGTTTCTCCCTTACATAAATTTAGCGATTGAGATCCACCGGCTTTCAAGCGTTTGTTCCAAATCGATGACTTGAAGAATATTTTCATTAATAGCTAAATCACGATTAGTAAGCTAAAATTTTATTGGAATATTAAACTGAAAAGCACTGCACTATTTTTTTGACGCTCGAAAAGATTTGGAGTAACGCAGAACTTAATTTTAAACACAATTTTATTTATGAAAAATTTTTTTAAATATAAATGATAAGTTACATTTACTTCCCTCGATGTAGTATTATTTGATGTTGGATTTGACTGAGGAAGATGAAATATTTTCCTCATAGAAAGGAATAAATTATTTATTGAATATTACAGAGGTAATTTTTTTTCAAGAAACGCAAACCTTTTTTTATGAACATATGCTTTAATAGAAAAATTCGATAAATCAAGCTTCTGATTTGTTGGTGGGTGCAAAGGACTAGAAAAAAACTTCTAGAAAAAAATTTCGGATTATTTTTATTATCCATGATTGCGCTATTAATTTGATAAGTAAAGTTAATAAAAAATGTTGCTTTTTTTTGTATTTCATAAGCACTTCATTTTTTTGTACATACCATTAACTTTGCGTATTTATCCAAAAATGATTGTATCGTTCAAATTTTTCCCATTGATTTTCAGTTTATTTTATTTTACTCCGACGTTTAGCTCATTCAACTATTTTACGACGAGTAAGTAAAGATGTCTTTTAAAATATTACGTAATTAAAATAAGTAAAAATTATTGGCAGAATGTAATTCTAAAGAAGTTAAGGTAAAACTACCTAATGGCAAAGTCATGAGACTCACTGGAGACACTGTTACTTTTGAATTTCCTTCAACTGGCTATGGACCCCGTGTTCTTCGTTTGAATTCTGATGAAAACAGTCAAGTCAAACTAATTAGACCATTATTTTTAATTCGAGTATTAAAATATATATTAAAGTATTCTTAAATTTATGTAATTAAGGTTTCTGGAATAAATCAAACCTCGCTCCCCTAACGAATGTCATTTATGAAGGTGAGCTTTAAAATTTGAATTTTTTACTTTTCGATATATCAATGAAACTTTATAACTTTACTAGCTTGTAATCAAAAATGCATTTAACTTTGTATTTTTATAGGTCGGTTAAGCAACGATATTAGTACATACATAACATCTTACATAAAGGCCAAAGTACATGCTTTAAAAAATGCTCGCATATATGTAGAACGTGTAAATATCTATAAATTTATTATTATTTTGAAGCTTATATTTTTAAATCATTGTTTATACCTTTATTCATTCTAACCAGGAAAGAGTATTATACAGTTGCGAGTACTTGTACGAGAGTATCGTATTATCTCCAATCAATAAGCCAAGGTAGAAAATCAAAATCAATTCGTTATATTTATACAATAATAATTATTCTATTCAAAATCAAAACTTTAGAATAGGGCTGCTGAAGGAGTACGAAAAAGCGATTTACAATCTATCATTATCTTGTCTTCAACAGATCGTACACACGAAACCGTTTTACAAACTTCCAGGCGATCTTATTAATCAAACGATTCCTTTTAGAAGAAAAACTTACACTAAAAAGCAAAAGCTGCAAGCAAGTTTCAGTCAATATAAACTTCACGCACTTAATAATAAAAAATCATTTTTAAAGTACTTCTCTGTGTTTAGGCTACAGTAAATGCGATAAGTGATTTCGTTGTTTCCAAGTTGGTATATTCGATCACAAATTTAAATAGTACACTTCCAGATGTTAACGATAGTTTCATGTATACTGACATTACAAGCAAAAACGTGTCCTTCACAGCAACTAATGGTTCTTTCAAGTAAGTGACCCATATTTCAAATGTCAATTTGATGATAAAGTAAAATTTTTTCAGCCAAATACCGACAGTTGAAAGATTAAGGGATACAAAAATCGAAGAAAGGGATGGAAAAATCAATGTAGAAGTTTTATATTATATAACGAACATCTCGCTTAATTTTGGATTTCAAGTAAGCAATATTTTTTAATCAAATACACTTCTTTGTGTTAAATTTAAATACACTTTTGTGTAGCATAATTAAAAACTTTTCATTAAATTAAAATCAAGTGAATAGTACATTATGCACCTAGGAAGCGAAAGTAAAGATGTCTCAGATCGCATGTATTTATTGGCCGAGGCGAAGCCGAGCTGAGACATTCTTTATTCACTCCGTAGGTGCATATTTTAGTTTTTTGTACGAGGGCCGCGAAATGAGCCCGGTTGGAAAGACTAATTTTACCAGGTCTATTTCGCAGCCTAGGACACAAAAATTTTTTATAACTTTCTGATATTGTTGATGAGTTTCGAAAGACGCTCGATACGACTTAAAAAGCCGTAATCCTAATTAAATTTTCGTCCTTCGCCAATTGCAGATGAGTGATCGAAGTTACCCAGGCACGGCCACAATTAAACTAAACAGCATAGTCTTCCAAGCAAACATCAGTTTCGCCTACCAGGAATGTTCCGCGGTGATAGAAAACCTTCGCATACTCAATAAGCCAAATGCAACGGAATCAGAAGTGACCTATGGGCTACTAACATACGAGTACTGGTTCTATCACTCTTATTTAGTTGAGTTAGTTCAGAAAAATGTCTATAAGTTTCTGTGGAATATAATTAATGCGAAAATTAAAAGCTACGACTGCAAGAAGGCAAAGCAGATTCTCGAACACTCGTTGAAGCTCGCAAGCGACTTTATCGAGGGTTTTGAGGACGCGGTGAACAAGTCCTTTGCACCCACCAACAAATCAGAAGCTTGATTTATCGAATTTTTCTATTAAAGCATATGTTCATAAAAACAGGTTTGCGTTTCTTGAAAAAAAATTGCCTCTGTAATATTCAATAAATAATTTATTCCTTTCTATGAGGAAAATATTTCATCTTCCCCAATCAAATCCAACATCAAATAATACTACATCGAGGGACGTAAATGTGACTTATCATTTATATTTAAAAACATTTTTTTTCATAAATAAAATTGTGTTTAAAATTAAGTTCTGCGCTACTCCAAATCTTTTCGAGCGTCAAAAAAGTAGTGCAGTGCTTTTCAGTTTAATATTCCAATAAAATTTTAGCTTACTAATCGTGATTTAGCTATTAATTTAATAACTGAAGCTTAAAAAATATATTAACTTGATGTATAAAATTTGCTTTCAAAAATTTATAATTAATTTTAAGTTTTTGTTTGCTGAAGATTATTATGCTTCGCCCACTTAAAATGTTTCGATCTTTTGAATTTTTTGCATTATATATTTTTTTATTTTCTAGCCCGGTATTTAGTTTATTCAACAATTCAACAAACTTATTCAAATACGTAAGTAAAACGTCTTTAAATGTATAATAGAATTAAATTAAAATAAAGTAGAAAACTATTGGTAGGATTCAAAATAAAACTTCCTGATGGAAAACCCATAAGACTCTTTGCAGAAGTTGTTATTCTTCAACGTTCTTTCGAGGCTGAAAAAAGTAAACTCAAATAATTTAAAGCATTAATGATGGTTATTTGAGTATTAAAAACTTATATTCTAAAAATATTTTTCAATATTATGCAATAAGGTCTATGGAGTGAATCGAGCCTTTTTCCTATAATGAATATTACCTTTCAGAGTAAGGTTTGATCAATAATTTTTTTTAGATTTTGGTAATTCGTTACCTTTTTATAATAATTATTAGTTTTAGATGAATCGTTAATTTTTTACAGGCTCTCTATTGGGATATACTGTATCGCGTTTAAGAATACTACAACTAGCTTTGCAAAAGACCCGCTTATACGTAGAAAAAGTAAATATTTTCGAGTTTATAATTACGAAGCGCGTATTTTCCATCTTATAGTTTTATTAAAAAATTTTTTTAATTAATTATGTTTTTATTGTTGTATGTCTGCAGGAAATCAGAAATAATTCTACGGAAATTTTACATTATGGTAATATTGTATTTTCTCCAGTCAATGTACCGCAAAAGTAAAACGACAAAAAGAACTTATTCTTCTATTATTAAATATTGGAATAATTAGTCGTATAAGAAAGTTCTTGATTTTAGTTTGCGACTATCGGATGAGTATGAAAAAGCACTTTTGAACGTAATAATGCCTTGTCTTTAGAATATTCTTCGCATTAAATCCGTTGATAGAATACCAGCCAAGGTTATTCCACCAAAGTGTCCTTACAGAAAAAGGACCTATTCTAAAACGCATAAGCTTCAAGCATGTTTGAGAAAATTCAGAGTTGCTTCAATAAAAAGTTGTATTTTTTAATATTTTTCTTTTTCAGAGTACAGTAAATGGGTTACGTGACTTCGTTCTTTCCAAGTTATTGTATTCAATTGCAAATTCAAATAGTCAAATTCCAAGTATATTTGGAAACTTAGATTAACGGACGTAAAAATTGAAGAAGTTGGAAGCGAAAGACACAATTTACAAGTTCGATATACCTTGAAAAACATTTCTATTAGCTTCGGATATAAAGTAAGTAATTTTATTATTTTCCAGAAAATGTAGCAAGCAAAGTCATAAATTCTAATGGCTTTTACTTATATCAAATTTTTATAAATTACAAATAATGGAGTCCACAAAATGCTTGTAAAGGTTTTGGAGATTAAGTTTGTCGATATTAAAATAATAAATGAATAAATAATCTGCACATAATTATAAAGAATAATCATTGACTGATTGCAGGCTGGCATTCCGGGCTGGTATTCTACGAAAATTGGTTCGCCCACAAGTACATAGTCAACATAATCGAGACGAATCTCTATAGAGTTCTGTCGGATGTAATCAACTGGAAAGTTCGCAGCTTTGACTGCAGTAAGAACGTCGTACTGGAATGGTTTAAAGGTGCTATCATACTTTAGTAAGCCGATTCAATATCAAAAAGAAGAGCTTAAATAAAACAATTGATTCGAAAGGTATTAAATTTAAAGCACGTAATGAGTGTTACCAATGCAGCATGCAAGTTCTTGGCAGCTAGGAAACCGAAAATTGGATATATTCATGAAATCAAAGATAAGGCTCAAATAAAAATCTGATTGGACAAACTTAAATTTGATTTTATTATTTTCTTTTCTACGTGCATAATTTTGCTGAATTGGTTCAAAAATGTTTATTTCGTTCAAATAATAAATAAAATCATTTTCTGAGTGCGAAGTATAATTTAATCATCTCTCTCACTATCTCTCTCTTTATTCTACTCCATTTCCGAAGTCTCAATAATACTCTTCCACTGAGCTTTGTCAAAGCTAAAGTTGTCGCAATCAAACTTAGCCAAATTCTCCTCCAGCATTTCACGGTAACATTGTGAGCTGAGCGCAGAATGATACCGTTAATATAACTCGAAGATTCATTGTTGTACCGGGAAAACCAGTAACCGTCCGGTCTGTCGATGGTGATTTTCCCAAAGTCATAGATGTCGAACTCTATGAGCGACGCCTTGCAGGGTGTCTTGTTGTAATCAATCGATATTTTAACACCGAATGACACTCTACTGAAGTACAATGAAACTGGACCGGATAAAGCTGTATACTGTAAAGAGAACTATAAAGTTGATTTTAAGCCACGGTCGTACATTTGCCCTTCGCGGCTTTATCAAGTTTACATTAAATAAAATTTACAAAAAAATACAAAAATCGAGTCATATTATCAGAAGATCTCTTTATAAGCTTGGCTTATTTTTAATTTAGTAAAATATCGTTTCTGTAGGCAATGGTAGAATAAGTATACAGGATTCAATATAAATAAGGTAAAACTGAATAAGCGTTGTTCGATCAGCTACTTACAGAGAAATCTTCGCAATGCAAATTCAGCCTACGAATTGTAATATCAATTCCAAATATAAATTTTAGTTCTTCGTGAGAAATGTCAACATCTGCAACCCTTTCTACATCCGGTTGATTAATAAAAGTTATGTTTTTTGCCGAAAAAGTGAAAGTTAAATATTCTCCAGAAATTTCAGGTATAATCAAGTTCGGTGTTATAAACATTTCGACTATGGTATTGGCAATAACATCTGCTATGTTGTTAATCTGCGTCTAAAAGATATATCATTTGTTATTAAAATTGATCAAGTATGGCGCGTAATCCTTTATTAGTCTTCAAATTTACCTGGACATTGTATTTCACCGACTTTTCAGATCCTTCAAGTCGGTAGCAAAAATGAGAAAGAATGCAAGCTTCGATTATTTCTAAAATAGTTGCCTCAATCTTCTCATCGTAATATTTTCTGTAAAATATATAAATTATTGAATTGCTTATTACTCCCGAATTAGAAAACTACCTTGCATAAGAATCTTTTATGAAACCTACACTGCAATACCTTTTCAGCACACCGTTTTCTAATTCCTAAAAAACGTATTCGGATAAACTATATGTTGAATGGATTGCTAATTATTATAATTAAATAATATACTTTACAGTTGAGAAGTAAATATTAGTTGATAAAATTGTAAGATATTCTAAGTTTATCTTTTCATCCACTACTTCATCTGCTGGTCTAACGTAAGCTACAACACGATTTCAGTTTAAATCCATATGAACATAAAGAATTTTAATTCTAAAATGTTACCAAAGTTAAATTGTGCACAATGTTTTAATGTATGATTCTTATGGCGCATGAGCAGCAACGCATCAAATTTTCATTACAATTAATCGATAGCGTATGTATATACCAGAAAATGTGATTCCATTCGTTGATATTTCTTGTACTAGATCATTTGGTGTCGGATCATGCAAAGCATCAGTCAAATTCACGTTAATGTCTATTCCGTAAATGTTATACATTTTGTAATCAGTTGGTATTTTTATATTCCCTTGAGGTTGACAAGCTAGAAAAATATTTACGTTAATTACACGAATAAAAACAATTGCATTTACTGTATAAAACGCGTATAATAACATTTTATATGTAATGCTCATAATTTAATACTTATTATTCTTGGATCTTGCGATATTGTGCTTTGTATGAGCATTAAAAATATTGCTCCCAATTGTAAAATGAACTTTGAAGTAAATAATTCGCTCGCCATGTTCGGTATAATAATTAAATTTTTTAGAGAATCTAGTTTTCTTATTCTATTTCAAACTGAAACGAAAGAACGAAACGAATATAAATACCAGCTAAAATCGTGAACAACCATCAAGTTAATTACTCACGAAATTTCCAATTCGTTCAATTTGTCGCTTTGGAAGTCTTTATGCATGGAAGTTTTAAATGATATTTATTCATTATTTTAAAGTGATATTAAAAAGAATAAATTTGAATATTTTTTTACATTTTATCTCAGGAAAGAGTGGAATTATTTGAATGGTGACTTAGATTATTAATTACTTTGTACTTTCAAAGCAACATTTTAGAATTCGATTGCATTTGTAAGTTGCAATTCGGACTTAATACTTGTTTTAAAGTCTGCAATCCTTTTTTAACTGCTACTTATCAGAAAATTAAAGCGAATTGAAAAACTGGGCGCTTCAGGAAGAGGTATCTCGATGTAAAAATCGAATGCCCCGTAAGAAGGAGCTGGTTTCTCGAAGAGCGACATAAAAATTCCAGCCGCGCGTTTGGCGTCCGTCGGTCGACAAGCTTACTCTCTCTATTTCCAACAGCCAATGCCTCCAGCGAAGATGAGAGAGAGAGAGAGAGAGCAGCGCGCGCGCAATCCTACGTCGACACGCCAGCCAGAGCGCGTTCCTCAGTCTCGTCGCGGCCGCTGCTCTCGGAACGTGTCCGGTCGCCGCGCTCCCGTCCTTTCCTCTCCGTCGTCGACCAGCCGAGAGTTTTCCTCGGAGAGCTCTAGCAGGTAGAGAGAGCCAGTTTCCCGTGCCGCGTGTGTGCCCGCTTGCTGCCGGACGGACGGAAATAAGCGGAGCAACAGGCAGGAGGATCGGCCACAGGTACTGCCGTGCACTTGTACACGCACGCTGCCTTCTTTTTCGAGGTTAACGCTCAGCTTTTCCTCCGCCCGCCTATGTAGCCAGGCCAGGAGACGTTTTTGCGAGGCGAGGCGTCGAGCTGGAAAATCTTGTGCGCGAGTCTGAGAGCTTCGTCAATGGAATAACATTAACGGCGTGTCATTGCATAACTTGCGGTGTTGTGGAGACACTTGCTGTTGTTGCTTCAGGAATGATCCAATTGAGGCTTCGAGAAGGCTAATCGTCGGGATGGAAGCGCATTATCTGCATCTGATAAATAAATGTTTTGTTCGAACGCTCACGAGTCCGGAGCCGGGCGAACGGGTTAAGGATTCCTGCTGTCATTTATTGGCTAAGCTAATTCATTAACTTTATTCACCCGTAAACGTACCTTGCTCGCGCTAATGTTTTACTTTATTCTCGTTAACGGTTCTCTGCACTGAATTTTTCGAGCTTTATCATCGCTCGCTTTAATAGGAAAACTGACTTCTTTTTGCAGTCTGTCAATTAGAATATTAGTCTACGATTTAGCCAGGCGTTTAGTGAAAAAAGCAGAGAATTGCAATAAAAAAGGCAATGATAAGAAGCGTTAGATATAGATGCTCGCATTTATTCTTTACCAATATTTTTAGTTCGAAGGTCAAAATATTTCCTTTGTACTCCTCGCATGTGCCGCAAAAGTCTGAATTGATATTACTCAACAATAAGAATGCGGTGCAATAAACCGCGAATAATATTTTACTTTGGAGAAATGACTCGGACCCTAAATTCTCGTTCTCCAACGGTGTGGGAAGAAGAAGAAGAAGAAGAAGAAGAAGAAGAAGAAGAAGAAGAGGAAGCGGGGCATAAAAAAAACGCAAAAGATAAAGATAGGCTAAAAACCGAAATAATTTTTTTCAAAATAAACAGAAAAAGGCACGTTATTTTCACGCTAATTCGTTGTCAACGTCGACGCGGAATTCTCCTCTTTTTCTCTGAGCTTAGCTGCTTCTTTCATCTTTTTCGTTTTTCTTGGCTCTTGCCCGCTCTATTTCTTCGGGCTTTTCTCTGTATTCCGAACGGAGTTCAATGCGAGTCCAAGGAACCGCCACGAGGAAAAAGCGGATTTCAGAATCGCGGTTTATTTTCATTCATAACGCTTAATAAAGCGCGGACTCGAAGCTGCGAGTATAGTTTAGAAAGTTTCACGTGGTTTTTTAAATCCTTATTTTCTGTGATGCATTAATTGCATTAGTTTATGATGTTCGTTCTAAAATAAATGAAGCTATAAATTAAACATGGATATTTTTATTATTTTATTTAGAATTATTTGAATTATTTAGAATTATTTGAATTGCTTAGAATTAAATAAATCGCAATATTAGCGAATGCTTTTGTGAAATTACGTAAGCAAGCTATAAGCTTAACAATTTCCCATAGATTACTTTAACTTCTCTTCTTATGAGAATTGAATTCAAATTATTTTAATTACTTTTGTAAATGGAATAAAGAAAACATAGTCTTCTCGTTAAAATTCTGTAAAACCGACTATCGTTCGTCGAAGTTTCGACGTTCCTTGGATTTGAAATTTAAGGAAAGGCTCCCGATGATGTTGGAGAACAGTTGGCAATTGCTAAAAACTTATTTTTAAGCTTCGCCGAACGTTACAAGGAAGTGATTGGCGTAAAATTGAAATTTCATCTCTGCTTAATAATTTAGCTTTGTTTCTCGCTCATAAAAGTATATTAATAACTGCTTTGACAATATTTATTAAATCAAGTCACTTGCACGACTGCATGCGAGCAATCAAACTGCGATCGCATAGAGCAAAAAGCTCCTGAAACATTTGTATCTCTATTTATTTAATGCATTTGAATAAATGCTCAAGGCTAAAGTAGTAAAGGCGAGATTTATTTCAACAATCTGTTCTAAGCACTATAAAAATAAATTTATAACTCTGCTCGCTTTAAAATTAATCTGTCGACGCAAATTTCGACGACACCATAAGCGAATTTTGGCAAATAATTTTTGCGGCTCTTGCAGAGTCATTTTCGACGGTGTCAAATATATATTTTTAGCGTTTTAAGGCATATACATTTATCACTTCCAGGCGTGTTGTCTGTCGGATAGCATTAAATTAGCATTAGTACAAAGATAACAGTTTTCTGCTTTAAAATAAATTTTCTAATTTACGACCAACTTTGGCGGTTCTTAAAATTGTTTCTTTGTTTGGCGATTCTATAGTATCAGCATTATCTATTGTTTGGGAATTTTTCATCGCACACCATTTAAATAATCTGCTGAATCATGAAATTGTTGTTTATGGTTCCTATGTAGTGCAGATATGATAACTAATCTGAATTTCAAATTTCACGATGGATAACTTCGTTTTAAAACGATGGTTGCTCTGTTATTAAATTTTTTGCAAGTTTTAATGTGAACAAAATATTAGATTTATCTGCGTAATTGAATATTTTTGATATATTATGCGCGGTGATTAAAACTATAAATAGTATTTTGTGATACAGGCTGCCCGACAGCAATTATTCGACAAATAAATTTTATTCCGCTTACATATGTTTCAGAAAGAGTTAAAATTAAAATAAAATATGAATCCGTTGTGAAACAATGAAAACAATTATTAATAGTGAATTTCAATGTCAAATCTAATTCAATGAAACGTGTAAAATAGCACAAAGGTCTCATTGAATTCGATAGAGCAGAGAAATATTTCGGCGCACTTCCATCCCGACGCCTCGAATCTCTTTCAATCGCACGCAGAGAACCGCGGCGTAATAAATTCAGACGAAAAGCTCAATTAAACTCGTGCACTGCATTTAATTTGTCTTCGAGAGACGAGAGAAAGAGAGATTACGAGGATTAGGAAGATCACGAAGAAAACGTGCCTGACGGCGATTGTCGTAATCTATAAAAGAGCTTTTCATTTCTTCGCATTTCGTTCGCATCGATTTTTTTTCTTTAGATTTTAATTTCTCGTGTATATTTAGACGAGTCGAACAGGAGATAGGAGATTTATCGTTGAAAGCAGAGATTGTCCGTTTTTTTCAACTTTTTTTTTTCTGCTTAAAAATAAGTCTAGGAGGCCTTGAATTTTTACTATTTTTACAAGTCCTTTTTTCATTCATTCGAATTCAGATAAAGTATGCAATGAAATTACATTGAGTTTTTTTTTGAGTTTCATGAATGAAATTAAGTGCTCAATATTATGGTACTATAAAATCAAATGCATAGTCAATTTGAATAATGTGCCATTTATGACGATTGCAAATATAATATCCAATACATTAGTATGCAACTTCTTAATTAGATAGAACATCACTTAATTTTTTTCTTACGAAAATGCTTAAAAACTGTCGTCGTCGTTTTCATTCACACTAAATAGGTTCATTGAATTGATGGGACACTTGATAGGGTTAATCTTCATACTTATCGCGCGTTATATCGAGATTGTTTGTCAAAACATAACTATTTTAAACGGCGTTATTTGTTGTGTTTAAACTGCTGTGCGGCAAAACTTTTCATAATTTTTCTTTTATTTTGTGCGGAAGTTATTGCATCATCGGCTTATCCACTTATGTAACGGATAACTGACTTTGAAATCAATTCATACGTTTTGATGAATGATGGTCATTTTTTATCTACTTATTTTGGTAAAAATGTGAGCTTCTTTACAAAAGAATAATTTGTAAGAATAATTGGATGCAAAAAAGAAGTAGTAACTTTATTTAATTAAATATTGCCACTTCCGGAAGCTTGGAAGTAAAATATCAATTCCAAATATTAGGAATTTATCTTTAAGAAAAACTATTGGTTAATAAATTGAAAAATTAACTTAGTTAATCAATTCATTTATTAAAAGTTTATTTTATACATTATTTATTACTTAAATAAACGTTTCATAAATTTCTACGATTAAATGATGATAGATATATTATGAAAAATGTTGCTTTAGACTGTTCTACTAAATTACCCCGATCTTATTTTAAACTTGGATCATAAATATGCATTCACTGCTGAAAATAACAACTTCTTGATTATTGATTCCGCCAAAAATATTGAGACCTTCTCTCGCTCTTGAACACGGTTAATTTTTCTTAAAACATAAAATACTTTCTATTAAGTAATAACAGAAACTAACAATTTACACTGAAATTTCAAACGCAAGAGAAGCGAATGCACTTCCATAAAGCCAAAGTCTAGAATTATTCATTCCGCTCTTAAATGACAACGCTACACACTTAGATCTAACACTCAAGGGAAACAGTTAGACGTTATTTCCTGGACTTTGCTTTGCGTTGTTCCTTTTGAGTCTTGATTAATTCATTTCTCGAGCGATAAAACGCGGTGGAAATTGATACCTGATATCAATAATAAACTGGTTACAGTAGTAACTTTCAAATAAATATTAATCTATAAATCTGGGAAAATAAAAAATGTCGCTAGAATTTCATTATGCGCACAAAAGCATTAATTGGGGGTTTAAAAGTTTGACAAGCAGCATACAAGTATAAGTCGCGCGACTCTTGTTACCTTCTGCGTCGTTAAATTATGTGGCTCAAATACCTCCGCAAACGCATTAAATTATAATGCGCGAAATTTCGATGCATTACGCAACACTTTGTCCTGAACGACAAATTTTAAGTAAAGGCTTTGTTGTACAACTGTTTTATTGACTTCAAATTATTATAATTTTGTGGAAGTGGTTCAATGGGAATTGTAGAGCATCAAGTAATGTACATCATAAAGTTTTTAGTTCAACTAGCTGAAACCGTTCTATTTAAATTTAAATTATGGTACAGTAAATTTAAGTTAATTTTCTAGTTGATTTTCCTTGAACTTTTTGAAAACGACCGATAACAAAATTTACAACTTCGCACACAATTTCAGATACGTTTAATTCCGAAGAATATGCAAAAAAACTGGAGGGTATACAGAGAACTGAAATAATTTCAAACACTTGTTAATTATTTATTAAACAAGCTTATTAAACTCGAGGAGAAAAAGGAAATTGCGGGCCTCCCGAAAATAAAGCAAGCTATATGTTTTTTTTGCACATAAACCAACCGCCATTCCCCACTAAAACAGACCGAAAATGCATCCTCGACAATTGAACAAATAACAAGACGGCAGCTGCGCCTGCAATGGCACGAGGCCTCTTCTGGCTCACGCTCGTATATATATATATTTTCGGGCGCCTCTTTATTATCCGAATTAATCGGCGTCGAAAAAGTCGCGAAAATTGCGCGGACTGCGAGCGATTTATTTACGTTTCGAGAGAGAGCTGCAAAGCCACCGAGTGGCGCCTGCATGCGAAGGTCGCAGCTGAAGTAGCTGCGGTATAGTTAGGAGAGTAAATACGTTACAAAATATTTCAGATTGCTGAATATGAACTGTAGAGAGTGGAATTACAATGTTTAGTTGAATTGTATTGGGGAAAGCATTGATTTTAGGAGAATTGAAAGCTGGTGCTGAAAGTTGAACTCGCACAGTTAACACAAAATGGATACTCATCAAATTATAAGTGACATGTTATTAATTACCATTACGTGTTATCATTAATGAAGTTTTTTGTGGCTCAATTTTTACATAAGATCTCAAATGAATGGACAAAACTTTTATGAAGCTAAGTCAAAAGATTAATAATTTTTAATAGTTTTTATTTGGTAGTATGTTCTTGAAATTTGTAAGACTATATGTAAGCTTTCTTTTCATTCTTTTTACCTGATTTTTTTCTAACACTTTTTTTTAATGTATAATATTTTCTAAGAATAATGTACCAGAGGATATTAACTTTTGTACGTAATTCATAGCTTCTAACGACACTTTATTTTTTATCATAGTTTTGTCACTTTTATAAAGTATTTCTTAGAACTACTAAATTAGCATAAAACCTGTTCAAAAACAATTCAAATGTTTTGTTATTTAATTGTTACAACCTCTATTATTTATACCTCTTTATTTACTAGAGAATTCAATTTACTTTGAAAATAAAAAAAGAACTTTTATTTATAAAGAACGTAAAGGTATTATAGTTTCTATTGGCCTCTTCCGGTCTCATATCAACCTCCTCGAAGAAAAATGATATCTGCAGTGCGTCTAGCAAACTTTATATTTAATGATTAGCCGCTCGGCTGGTGCAGTTATGCACGCGAGTCTTACTTATTTCGAATGCAAGCACTCTTTCTGTCATCTCCGACGAATTATGCAATCCAGCCTAGAAAAATAAGCCACTTGCGGAAATTTCTTAAAAAACTGAGATACCAGCTACCGAAGCAAAGAAATTATTATGATTCACTGTGAGCTCCTGAACTTATTGAAAGCATCGAGCTTGCAGCCTCGGTTATATTTACTCGTACACTGCAGCAGTCGTGGCGTGACATTCATTTCTAGTAATGGGGATCGAAATTAGGTCGATCAAAACTTGCTTTCATGTTTTTCACGAGCGAGCTTTCAAGTTTCCAATTACTTTTTTACTACGCTGTTTCACCATTGGATTTCTAATTCCGTGTTCCTTGGTTTTATGAGGGAGCTTACTTGGCACTTATCTGTAGGCTGACTCGTGGAAATTCTGTGTTAGTTTGAAAATCTGAAAGTATATCTCGATTTTCAAAAATATTAATTGGAATGTGGAATTGTAATTACGTTTCGATAGGTTTACTGGTGATGTGAGCTTCATTACTTTACTTTACAAGATGTCCACAGCATTCCTTACTATCATTTATAAAAATAGAAGCTATACTTGTTCGTTTAAAAATATGAAGGGAAAGCATACGAATGAGTTAAATTTAAAAAATACTAGTATTGAAATATAGAATGATTCATTATCTGACGTAACAGATTCTACATTTTTAACATTTCGTCGTAAAGTTTCAGGGCGAGTGGAAGGAAGGAAGTAGGTAAAAGACGAAAATTGAAATTTATTATACAGAAATATAAACTTTTATGAATCTTTATACGTGCATACGAAATATAAATCATCGAAAAAATACATCGTGTATTAGAAATTTTGTTATGAGAAAAACGTAGTACGTATATGACGCGTTATTTCCGTTTGTTCTAAATTTAAAAGAAAAATATTCCGCATTCTACAGCAAGTAAATTCTCGAGATTTTTTCAAGTCATGCCTAGTCACGTTTCTCAAATCGATGGTTGAAAGCCCCGCATCATAACGCCCTAATTAAAATGGGCAGATTGATCAACGCGAATTTATAGCGGTTTGGGATCACATCTAAGTACAGTTTAAAAGCTTTTAAATCAGTAGCACTAGTTAATGAATAAGCTGTATTGAAAAGTTTTTAATTATACTTTCAGTAATTAGCTAAATAATAATGCTTTATCGCAAGCGTGAAGGACATTCATTTGCATTTTCATTCGAAGAACTAGAAATAATTTGATAAAGGTGGATGACAAATGAATGACTATTTAGCATTTATTAATTAAGGAAAGTCAATATTTACAGTCTGGCTTAATTTATGTAAACTAATCAATGTACATAGAAAATCGCGCTCTATATAATCAGGCGATAAATAAATTAGCAGCTATTTCTCTAAAAGCTCCCATAAGAACCCGAGAAATCACGTCGGCGCGAAAGCGGTCACGCGATCTCGACTCGCAACTGTCCCTCTTGCTCTTCTCTCTCTCCCGACGACACGGCAGAACGCGCGCATGAAACCCAATAACGCGCCGGCGCCCGTTGAAAAATAAGCCGAGTTCCGCCCGGAAAATCTGAGATTTACGCGCACTTTAATTAGAAAGCCGCGCTTCTGCGAGCCCGGAGATAGAGGAGCGCTGCGTTCGATATTTTGACGTAAGAAGGAGGAGAGATAAAGTTGCGTGAGCGTCACGGCAAAAATGCCTTGACGTAACTGTAATGCCTCTGCGATTGTTGTTTGTTAAGTAGTTCACTGCTGCGAGGAGAGATGCGAGACGAGCCAGTTGAGAGTCCATGACAAGAAGAGGGGCTTCTTGGAGAGCAGAGGGTATTTAGGTGTGATTTAATTGCCGTTCGTCGATGCCTTTCGTGTCGTTTCGCTCGCGGAATACTTCCGCACATTTTCGGAGAGATGAATTTTCGGAGAGAGAATGGGAGCTTTTCGTGAGATAAAGCAAGTTTGGCTTGTAAAATATCATCTCTGGGAGAAAATTCAATGTAATTTGTGGTCCATAACTAATCCATACTATTACAAATTTATGCGTGCTGAAGTGCATTTAACGCAGCAAAGCGACTTTAACTTTAAAGTCATTTGCATTTTATGTTATTTTATGATTTTTGTTATTTTCTACAAACTTTAGCTGCATATTAAGGATTTAATTTTCTTTTGACATTACTTTTTTATGAGCACTAAAAAAACTCTCGAATTTATGTCACGTTTTAAAAAGTTTATTTAATTAAACTTTAAAACAATATTTGCTTTTTACGTATCTTATAAAATTAAGCATTAAAAATAATAATATTTCCCGATAATTTATTTGCATTATAAAAAGATCATGCGCAGTTTACATTATTTTTAGAAATTATCGAAATTTTTACGCCTTCATTAAAGAATATGAAGAAATGTAATATTTTGCAACGTAAAATAGAATCTTATCAAGCTTTAAAGCTAATGCTTGAATGCACTTTAACCACTCAAGCTCACGCTAAAGCGTTGGATTTGTATTTCTACAAGATCGTAAAATAGATTTACTTAGCGCTATTTTCGTAGAAATATAATATATATTCTAATCGTAAATTTCGATTTAAGTTTTTACGTCTGCATAAAATGGTCTTTCTATTTTGAAAAGCCAGAGAAGCTGAGCTAAAAAGCCCGAAAGGAGCACTTGGAAAAGGCCACTATTTCCCTAAGCAGCTAATTTGTCTTTTCGCAGAAGGCAGAGCTGCGCCGCAGCCATGAAGGACGCTTGGGAAATCTGAGCCCAATTTCGGACCGAGCCTTTAACCAGGAGCCGCAGCCGTGGCCGTCAACATGGGCGAGATCCTGGGGTCGGCGAGCTTCCTGCACCTCGGCGACATCGTCAGCCTCTACGCCGAGGGCAACGCCTCTGGCTTCCTCTCGACGCTCGGGTAAGTCCTGCTTCCTCTCTCCCCCGAGACAATAGCGGCGCGCCGATTTTTCAACAACAATGCCTTTTTTTTCCTGTCCGGGGGCTTTTAAAACTCGGCGGCAATGAGCGCGGGCGGATCGAGTTGGCCTGGATTTTAAGCGGGATTTCGAGCTTTTCTCGTTTGGGGCTTTTTTTTTTATTTTTCGCGAGCTTTCATTTTCGAGGGATATTAAAAGTGTTTTTTCAGAAAAACGGCGCGAGTGGAAGTATTTGAGCTTAGTGGAGGAATTTTACTGGCTTAATAGACAATCAGGTTTTATTGTTGGTGTAACTGATCTAGCACATTGATGGCGGATAAAAGCTATTTTACTAGAGCCATATATTAATTATAAAAGAATAGAATGTGGTAAACACTTCAATAAGAGGCAATTGATGCTTGCAATGAATACCGTCGGATACCAGATTTGGAATCACTGGCATCGATGCGACACAATTTAAAATTATTGCACTTTTCTCTGTGTTGAACAAATGATTCTTTATTTTAAGAGGTATGCGATTGATTGGAAAATAATTGCCGATATGAAATTTAATCGGTTTACGTTTAGTAATTAAAACCTTTGGATTTCGCAGCCTTTTATTTTATGTATATTATATAATTAAGATATTTTAAATCAGGCAGAACTTAATTTATGCTCGAGACAAAATATTGTTTACAAAATAATTAATCACTTAGTTATTAGCGGTAATCTTGTTAGGGTAGTTATGAAATATAATTACCTGTTTTAATTAGGATAATTAAGTATCAAGCTTGTTAAAACAATAACTTCTTTTATTGGTGACAGAGCAGTCTATATTTTATACAATTATTATTTTATGATTATTACATTTACACTTGAATCTTAATAAAATAATATTTTATTGCTATATTTCTTTTGCACATTTCTATACTAAGTTGACAGCAAATTTTTCTTTCAAAACAATACGCTTTCCATTATTTTGCTCAAACTCGAAGCTTTTATTAAATATATGAATAATATGGAAATAAAAGAAATTTATTCACAAAAATAAAGGCGAAATGAAAAGACAAATTGCTTTGTTTCAAAAAATTTCGCGTTCATTTTTCCGACACAAAGTTTACTGTACACCCATGGAGTAAAGTTGAAAAAAGCCAAGTAAAAGCCAGTACCTCCGTAAAAAGAGACCTCTGTATTACTCTCTCTCTCTCTCTCTCTCTCTCGCAGTGGCGGCAGCGCTCGTATCTCGGATTCATCGGCTTTATTAACGCGATAACGAGCGCGCGCGAAGACGCGCCGGCCTTTTACATAAAAATAGGCCAGCGCCACGCTCTCTCTGTCTCTCTCTCTCTTTGCTACTCGTCGTCGAACAGAAATTATGGATCTGCTAATACCTTGAGCGCGCGAACGTGTGGATGTGTGTTCGTGTGCGTGTGTGCCGAGGCTACGCCGGCTGTTATCTTCGGATCTTCGCGCGGCGAATGGAGATTTTCTATCGCGGATGCTGCTGCTGGACAGGCTTTTCCTTATTTAGAAGACTTCGAGAGCCGGAGGGATAGGTCGTGTTTGTTTAGTGCACTGAAAAAAATATCTCATTAAAAATTAGTATACTCTATCGTAATCGAAGGACAAACTTGCACTATCCTGAAAAAT